>MNCI01020745.1:656923-718855 GCA_015680685.1 Gnetum montanum | reverse complement strand
GAAGACAGTAAACTGCGACCTACGAGTAACTGTCTAGATACCACAACTAGTCCGTCTATNGAGTAACTGTCTAGATACCACAACTAGTCTGTCTATAGAGTTCGACCGGATCATATGTGAAACGCTCATATTCGTATGGTTGAGTGTAGGGGTACCTCGCCACTCATCACTCTACAATCTCAAACAATCTTCTCAAGCCTGGTTTACCTAATTTAGTGATGTGATGAAGCAACTTGGATATGAACAAGGATAAGTTGATCATACTTTATTTGTTAAAAAAGGAAAACATGGTAAAATATCAATCCTTATTATTTATGTCAATGATATGGTGATTACAGGAGATGATAATCATGAGATTAAAGATCTCAAAAGAAAGCTCCAAGCAAACTTCCAAGTCAAAGATTTTGGTTCATTGAAGTATTATTTGAAAATGAAAATTTCTAGAAGTAAGAAAAGGATTTTCATCTCCCAAAGGAAATTCTTCATGGATTTACTCAAAGAAACTTGCAAGATGGGGTGTAGACTAGTAGGGACTCCATTGGGAAAAAATTGAAAATAGAAGACTCTTGAAGAAAATCCTTCTATAAATTGAGAAAGCTATCAACACTTGGTTCGTAAACTCATCTATTTATCTCTCACTAGGCCAAATATTGCTTTCAGCATAAGCATTGTTAGCCAATTCATGCATGCTCCTACAAAGAGACATCAAGATGTTATAAATCAGATACTAGGGTATCTAAAGGAATGCTTAGGAAAGGGACTATTGTTCAAGCAATGCAGTAAAAGGGATATTATTGGTTTTTTTAATGCAAATTGGGCCAGAGTAATTGAAGACAACAAGTCTACTATAGGGTATCATACCAAGGTCTAGGGAAACTTAATGACATCGAGAAGTAAAAAATAATTTATTGTAGCACATAGTAGTGCAAAAGCTGAATACAAAGCTATAGCACAAGGAATATGTGAACTATTTGGCTACAAAGGTTGAGGGAAGATCTCAAGATACCCCAAAGTGGTCCAATGAGGTTATTTAGTGATAGTAAGTCTACAATTAGTATCATCCAAAGCCCAATCCAGCATGATCATATGAAGCATGTAAGAATTGATAGGAATTTCATAAAAAACAAAGTTGACAATGAAACAATTGCTCTATCCTACATTTCTACCAAGATGCAAGAAGCTGATATTTTCACAAAGGCCTTATGTAGTCCGAGCTTTGATTCTTTTGTTAGCAAGCTAGGAATGATAGATATCTATTCACCAGCTTGAGGGGGAGTGTTAGAAAGTCAAAATAAAGCTCTGTCAATTAGGTCATGATTTCGTGGGTCAACTAACCAAAATTAGTTGATTCTTTAAATCAATTTTTTATCATCAATATCTGTCATTCATTTTCTAGATTTCTTGTTCCTTATTTAATAGATTTCCTATTGTAATTCTTTCCTATAAATCGTTGTAATTGTTGATTCAAGATGAACAAGAGAGAATTACTTTTCCAATATTTTCTTCTCTCCTTCATGTTCAAAAAACATTCCAAAATTTTCATTCAATGATAAAAAAATTAGTTTCATACCTCCATCCAAACATTGAGAACTCATAATGGAAAAGAGTACTTTCATTGAATCCTTGGTAAGTATCTTACATCAAATGGGATTATTCATCAAAGTTCTTATCTAGATACCCTTCAATAGAATGGTGTGGTAGTAAGACAAAATCGTCACCTTCTAGAAGTTGCTAGAGCCCTAATGTTTACCATGAAAGTCCCAACATATCTTTGAGGTAAAGCAGTTCTAACCGTGTCCCATCTTATAAATAGAATGCCCTCAAGGTTCTCAAATTTGAGTTCCCAATTTTGATTCTTCACAAAACATGCCCCACCTTCCAATCCATTTCATCTATTCCTCTCAAGACATTTAGTTGTACTACCTTTGTACATGTTAAACCTCAAAACCACTCAAAACTTGATCCAAAATCAATCAAGTGTGTGTTCATTTTGTATTCTTCTACAATGAGGATACAAGTATTATTTCCAATCACTACATTGTGTGTTTGTGTCTATGGATGTTACCTTCCTTGAAACACAACCATATTTCCCAAAGACTCCTCTTAAAGGGGATATTTTAGGAGAAGAAAAATCTTGGGATAACCTTGAACCACTAATTTAAACAGAATGTGATATCCCATCATCAACATTACCCATTACCAAACCTACTATGCCACACATTGAACGGGAAGGGATATTAAAAATAGAAGGAGATAGCTCTTAAACATCTCAATTACTTGTGTATTCTCGGTAATGAATAGGACTTCTAGAAATACCTCGTAGAAGAATTTAAATTGAAAGATCTCGAAGAACTTAGATATTTCTTGGGAATGGAGATAGCCAATAGCAAAGCTTGGATTACTATTTTGTAGAGAAAGTATCTTCTTGATCTTTTAGAAGACATAGGCATGCTTGGATGTAAACTAGCTGGGACTCCTATGGAACCCAAAGTGAAGGTGGGAATTGAAGGAGGAAAAGAAGTTGACCAAGGGCAATATCAATGCCTAATAGGCAAGCTCATCTTTCTATCATATACCTGGCTAGACATAGCTTTTGCAACTAGTGTAGTTAGCCAGTTTATGCACACACCTAAGGAGAAGCATCTTGATGCTATTTACAAGATCCTAAGATACTTCAAGAGTACACCTAGGAAGGGACTCTTCTTCAAGAAAGGTGATCATCGGATGATTGAAGTTTATATTAATGTTGACTGGGCAGGTTCTTCAGTGGACAAAAGATCAACTTCAGGATATTGTACCTCCGTTTGGGATAATCTTATAACCTCGAGAGGCAAAAATCAACTAGTTATGGCAAGGAGTAGTGCTAAAACAGAGTTCCGATCATTGGCATGTGGGTATATGTGAAGGAATATGGCTAGGAAGACTACTGAGTGAGCTAAATTTTAGTAGTAGCTCCCTAATGAAGTTATATTGTGATAACAAAGTAGCTGTGAGCATTGCCCACAACCTTTTCCATCATGATCAAACAAAACATGTTGAAGTGGATCATCATTTCGTTAAAGAGAAGATTGATGATGGAAGTGTTTACATGACATATATTCCTACAATGGAGCATACAGCTGATATCTTGACCAAGAGCCTTCACATGCCAAGTTTTGAGGATGTAGTGAATAAGCTAGGAATGATTAACATATACATTCCAGCTTGAGGGGAAGTGTTGGTATACTCAGTATTTTAAAGTGATTCAGTTAGGATAATACCAAATCAATCTATTTTGGGGCTGATTAACTTAGTTATAGATTTTTAAAAAGATTGTTATCTTATTTCCTATTTTTAGGCTTGACATTATCTTTTAGAATAAATGGTCTACTTGTCTTTTTTTAGCATCTTTTAGTTTTTCCTTTTTTTAGAAAAGAGTGTCTACCAAATCTTTCTATATATTGTAATTTTTTTCAAGGCAATAAAGCAAGAGAGAGATTATTTTCATCCAAAAGGTTTTATCCTACTACTGATGATGTGATATCATACTCAGTTGGGAAATATGGTTGTGTTTCAAGGAAGGTATTATCCATAGACACAAAAACATGACATAGTGATGGGGAATGATAATTGTACCCTCATTGTGTAGAAGAATACCCAATGAACACACACTTGGTTGATTTTGGATCAAGTTTTGAGGGAAATAGATGAAATGGATCAAAAGGTAGGGTATGTTTTATAAAGAACTGAAATTGAGAACTCAAATTTGAGGTCCTTTGAGGGCATTCTATTTATAAGATGGGACGTGGTTAGAACTACTTCATCTCAGAGATATGTTGGAACATTCATGATAAACATTAGGCCTCTAGTAGCTTGTAGAAGGTGATGATTTTTTCTTTCTACCAAACCATTTTGTTAGGGGGTACCTAGACAAGAACTTTGATGAATAATCCCATTTGATGAAAGATACTCACCAAGGATTGAATGAAAGTACTCTTTTCCATTATCAATTCTCAACGTTTGGATGAGGGTATGAAACTGATTTTTTATCATTGAATGAAAATTTTGGAATGTTTTGATAGCTTTTGATTTTTCTTTAAGGAGATAGACCTAGCAAACTCTAGTGTGATCATCAATAAAAGTAATGAACCATCAAGTAGAAAGAATATTCTTTACACAAGAGGGTTCCCAAATATCCCTATGAATGAGAGAGAATGGATGGGACTCTTTGTCTGATTTTGTAGGGGATGATGCACATGTATGTTTGGCTAAATGGTAGATTTCACAATGAAAAATATTTGGATCTTTATTCTTAAATAAATCCTAAAACAAACATTTGAGATAATGAAAGTTAGGGTGGCCTAAGCTATGGTGCCACAACATTATTATATCATAATTGGAAATAGAAAGAAAATTACTCTCAACTAAGTAGCTTGATTTTCCTCACATGCATCATTCTCAAGGTAATAGAGTCAACCATCTTCTCTAGCAATGAAAATCATCCTTGCAAATCCTAGGTCTTGTATTTCACACATAGTACAAGAAAATTAATAGTGCATTGAAGTTCACAAGTCAACTTGTTGATTAAAACCAAATTACATGCTAGTTTAGGGACATGAAGCACAAAATGTAGAACAAATGAATCTTATAAATGAACTAAACCTTTACTAGCACAGTAGAATAAGCTCCATCTGCTACTTTTACTCTTGAGTTCTGAGTTAGGGGGTGTAAGATTAAAATAGCAATGGGCCACCTGTCATGTGATTTGAAGCACCAGAATCAAATATCCAAGGAGTTTCATTTTTTACATGAAGAGTAGTACCTTTGTGAGAAAAATTATTAGTGGTTGTATTGATGGATGACCCTACCTGCTAACTTAGAAGCCAATGAAGCTACTCAAGTTGGGTTTATTCAAAAAAAAACCCTAGTTGACTCATAGTTGGTGGCCTCTTCTCCCTTTTCTTTGACTGATGCTTGAAATCCCTTGTTTTGATGTGGTCCACATGGTGGGAGGTGTTATTAAGGTGAGTTGCAAGCTGGAGAAGAAAACCTTAAAACCAAAGACTTAATAAAGCCCAAAGTTGCGAGATGATCCCCTAGTCGCTTGCAACAAGACAAAATCTTTTCACACCTCCCAGGATGAAAGCTAAAAAAAGAAACCAAAACAAGCAATTCAAAAGAGATACCACTTAAGAATAGTAATATTATTGGTGAAGCCTAGTTCTCAACATTGAAGTTGAACATTACTAGCAATAGAGCATTTCATGCCACAGTCAAATTCATCGTAGTTGGTGTTTTGATACCAAGCATCTAGATGACATTTCCAAATAAAGAAAATAATCTCACATAAGAGGATTTTCCAAGCTTTTTGAAGGTGTTGCTTAAAACCATCATCTTTGAAGATACATAAGGGGAAACCAACATAATGGTTAGGAATAAAAACATGGAGAGATTGACACCACTTCCAAATTTTTTGAGAGAACAAGCAATCCCAAAAGACATGAACAAAAGAGTCATCGGCTTGACAAATGGTGCATTTAGGGCAATCAACCCCTAAGAAGTAAAGCCTATATCCAATCGAAAAACCTTGATGAATCAAGGACTAAAAAAAGAAACGGTGCTTAGGTTGGGCCTTGGAAGTTCAAACACAATGAACAATAGCTTTCCAATGGTGATCTTCAAGATGAACACTCTATCTTCTATTTAAAGTGGAGAGTTGGAATTCTTGTGCATGAAACCAAGATTTGGCTTTAGAAAGACGTAAAGAATGCAGAGGGAAACCATCAAGCCAAAACCAATCATCATACCAAAGAGTATTATTATGCAACTAAGGAACACCAAAGTTGGAGAGAACATGCTTAATGTGCTAGTAAATAAGAATATCTTGTCTTTGAAACCCCCATTTTACTTTGGCATGTTGCCAAGAGAGGGTAGTAGAATCATTCCTAATAGTAAATAATTGAGCAACATGATGGAGATTGTGATTGGCAAAACGATTGGCTCTATGAGAGAATTCGTCATAGAGACAACCCAAACTCTTTTAAAAATAGGAGACCACTAGATGGAGTGCATCAACAAAGAGTTCAAGCTTATCTGGGAAGGTTTCCATTGTAACAAACCTTTAAGTTAACTCCAACATCGCCAAATTTGCTTGAACAAGAAATAACCTATAAGCTTCTAAGAACCTCTGCTAATGATCCAATTGCTCCAATGAGTGTTTTTCCATCTATGGTAATTACCAAGACAAGAAATTTTATGCCTAACAAGGATCTTCCAAGCTTCATCTCCTTCTATATAGAAAGTGACCCACTTGGAGGCCAAGAGAATACTTTGGTGCTCAATAGAGGCAAGGTCGAAGCCCCCATGTTCCTTGCTTAAAGTGCAAATATCCCATGCAACTTGATGAAAAGCTTTGTGATTATCCTTATTCCCCCATAAAAAATTCCTAAGAATTTTGTTGATGTATTAAAAGAAAGATTTGGAAGGAGTCATAAAGGAAGAGTAGTACATGTGAGTGGAGCTCAAAATATGATTAACTACGATAAATCTACCTGCAAGAGATAAGGGTTTAGAAGCCCATTTCAAAGCTTTATGTTTCACTTTTTTCACCGCATTATTCCATAAGGTAGTGGAAGTGGCAAATAAAGAAATCGGGATACCCAAAAGGGTGAAAACATCAGTAGGAGAAAGCCACTTGATATTAAAATGATAAGTCTAAGTAGGCCTTAGAAAGAAGCTAGACTGAATAGCTTGCATTTTGTTCCAATTGATTTTATCTCCTGAGGCTCTACAATAGATGTCAATGCAATCCAAGACAGTGTTAAAATTATTATGGTCCTCAAGCAAAGTGAGAAAAGTGTCATCCTTAAACTGGCTATAAATGAGATCCTTTCCTTCTTGTAGAAGAGAAATACATGTTAGCATCATAGATTCATTGTGAGATCTAAGAATAGCTCCAAGAGCATCAACAGCTAANAGAAATACATGTTAGCATCATAGATTCATTGTGAGATCTAAGAATAGCTCCAAGAGCATCAACAGCTAGGATAAAAAGATAAGAAGCTAGAGGGCATCCCTGTCGTACTAATTTTTGAAGCTCAATAACCTTAGAGAAGGTTCCATTAATACAAATAAATGAAGAGGCCTCTAACAAAACCAAATCGATATGTCTATCAAAAACAATACCTAAGTTATGATGCTTAATTATACTTCTTAAAAAGGACCAATCAAGCATGTCATAGGCTTTAGCAAAATCAAGCTTAAGAAGAATGGCT
Organism: Gnetum montanum; assembly: GCA_015680685.1. NCBI lineage: Eukaryota > Viridiplantae > Streptophyta > Gnetopsida > Gnetales > Gnetaceae > Gnetum > Gnetum montanum. The sequence goes on along the minus strand of MNCI01020745.1, from coordinate 711,602 downwards.
TTTTGATCAGTGGAAGAAGCTCAATGCAAGCCCTCAATAGTAGTAACAACATTGTCTAAAATATAGCTACCTTGAAAAAAACCAGTTTCTTTTTGCTTATGAGATGAGGAAGAAAAGGTTTTAATTTATGGGCTATGCTTTAGCAACAATTTTGTAGATAACATTTAAAAGAGTGATAGGGCACCAGTTCCTAATGCACATACAATCTCTTGACTTGGGTAGAAGCTTGATAATATTGGCATTGATCAATTTGCCAATGGAACCTTTCCTAAGAGCTTTTTTATACACACTAAATAGTATCCTGAAGAGTGGGCTAGAATTTCTTGAAAAATTCTGTAGGAAGACCATACATACCAAGGGGTTTGCCATCATGGAGTTGTTGAAGAGCTTTACCAAGATCTTGTTTAGAAAGAAGAGAAGCATCACCAAAGATGGAACAATTTAAAAGAGTAATAACTCTTAAGCAGGTATTAACTGTAGTGGGATCAATATCTTCTTTTCGAAAAATGCGAGTAGAACTCAAAGAAAGCTTGTAGAATGTCAGTCTTGGAGGTAAAGATATTATCATCGACTTGAATAGCTGAGATTTTAGGGAATGAGTGTTTCCCTTTGAGAAGATGAAAAAATCCTTTAGTAGCCTGGTCACCCATGCGGAGCCAAAAAAGATAAGTGCGAAGGTGAGCACCTCTAGCTTTATGATGATCCCTTATACGCATGTTCTCCTTAGCAATTTGCAAGCAACAGAATTAAGCCTTAGTAATGGTGTTTTGTAAAAAGGAGATTTCCTTATGAATGTTGGACTTATGAGAAGTTAGTCTTGAAGCCAGCAATTTACCTGCATGTTTGGAAAACTATTGGAGGCAAGTACAAGCATTAGTCCACCAATCAATCTAACCGTCTTCTCCAAGGGATAGAGAGCAAAGGGAGTTGCTACAAAGAAAGGCAGTGTTAAAAATATAAAGGTCATTGGAAGAGTGGAAGAAGCCAAAAAGGGAAAGAGACCAGTGAATAGGATAATGATTTGACAAAACTTGGGTATAATCTACCTAAACAGGAGCACCTTTGGTGGTAGTAAATTGAATAGAAGCATTTGCAGATAGGTAAACCAACCTAGAAGAAATATAGGAGTCTTCATGTCTAGCATTGCTCCAAGTAAACCAATTAGAAGTGCTAGAAGAGGGGTAGTTTCCATTAGCTTCTTGCAAATTCAATTTGCTCTTCAATGAAAGCCAAACAGAAAGCTCCCTATTGTCTAGACCACCTCTCTATCCTCCAAACTTATCCTCTGGATGCTCAATCATATTAAAGTCTCCCGCAATGATTCAATTAACTATGGGCAAGTTGTGCTCGAGCCACTTCCAAAAAGGCTTTCGATCATTCGTATTACAAGGAGCATAAATGAAAACGATCCCTAGGATTTCGTTAGCGTACTGTAACCAAACCCAACAACAATGCCCTAAATTATTAGAACTGTGATCAATAACTGCCTCCTACCACTTCCTATGAAGAAAAATTATAGCTCCCCCTTTGTTCATGGTGAGAAGAGACATAATAACTATTGAAAAAAATACTCTTACAACAAGTTTGAAGATAAAATCCTTGGATTTTAACTTCTTGAATACAAACAACATCGAGGGAATGCTTACAAATATAATCTCGGACTATATATCTTCTACGAAGATCCAAGAGTCCTTTAACATTCCATGAGCAACACTTCATTGTGTATGTGAAGATGAAGGAGGATCCCCCTCAACCACTAAAGCCTTCAAAGTATTCTTAGACTCAAAGGTATTTACTAAAGGACGTCGAGCACTTATTCTTCTATTAGCGAATTGATTAGCATTAACAACAATCGAGGTTCAGTTCCCTTTAGGAAAATCACTAAAGATAGGATTTTCTTGTGTGACTGAGGCATAAGATTTCCAAGTAACTCACTCCCAGCCACTAGTAGCATCTTTTGGGACCCCTTCTTGATTAAGAGAAGTTTTAATAACATCAGTATACTCAATATTCATATCTTCCACATCTGACATCTTAAGGTCTGAAGAAGAAGGGTTAGCCGAGTGCACCTCGATAGTATCATTACCTATATCCTTAGATATATTTTTATCTTTTAATTCTTTACTAACCTATTTAGCTAAAGTTCTCTCAACTTCAATCTTGGCCAATAACTTTGGACATTGAGTTTTCCGATGATTAGGATCAAGACAATAATAACAATGGTTTGGAAGCGTAAAATATGAAATTTTTTGAACAAAAGTTCTTCCTTTCACATTAAATTCCAGTGAATCGAGACATTGCTTTTGCATATCAATTTTAACACACACTCACCAAGTTGGTCTTTGATGGAAACCTAAAAGGACACCATACCGATGACTCCATACATGGTGGCCTTACATTTGCAGGCCTACCATTTAAATCCCAACACTTTTCTTGGGTATGTCCAAGCTTGTTGCAATGGCCACACTGTGGACGTTGATTGGGCTTCTAATCTCCACTTGAATGATTGGAGGTATTTTTTGCAGCAAGGGTTGTGATCTCAATAGGTCTTTCAATCAAAGAGATGTTTTGTGAATCCTTTTTTCCACCAAGCATGATACGGCACCAGCTAGCTTCCTATCATATTTCCACAAAGGCTTCACCAATTGATGGTAACAACTTTCGTCCTAGAATTTGCCCTCGTACTTCATCTAATTCCTTGTTGAGGCCAACAAGGAATTCATACAACCGTTCCCTCGTACTTCATCTAATTCCTTGTTGAGGCCACAAGGAATTCATACAACCGTTCCTTCTCGAGGTGTCTTCGAAACTTGATGTTCCCTTTGAGATCTTTCCAATCTACCTCATAATGCATATCCAATTCCTACTAGAGCATCTACAGTGAATCGTAGTACTCGGTGATACCCAAATTTACTCGATGATACCCAAATTGCCCTGATGCATATCTTTGAGTTTATTCTTGATTTTGAAAACTTGTGATGCATTTTAGATTTGAGAATAATTCTCTTTGACTACATCCCGAATTGCCTTGGTAGTTCAAAGGAAGAGATACATGTGACTAATGTGCAACTCCATCAAGTTGATCAACCACGCCACGCCATAACAATGGAGTTGTTGAGTTCCCAATTGGCATATGTTGGTTCGGATACGTCATAACAATGGAGTTGTTGAGTTCCCAATTGGCATATGTTGGTTCGGATACGTCATAACAATGGAGTTGTTGAGTTCCCAATTGGCATATGTTGGTTCGGATACGCCATAACAATGGAGCTGTTGAGTTCCCAATTGGCATATGTTAACAAATTCAAACCATTGCAAGAAATTCTTGCCATCAAGTTTGTGGTTTATAATCTACAATGACAAGCATTCACTGAAGGTCTACAAAACGACGAGTGATGGAATGGATTCAGATGTGGAAGATAAGGACATCCAAACTCGAACTTGAACTCTCCTTCTTGTTATTCATCATTGTGTGACCTCGAGAATAACAGAAAAAATTGGGTAAAAGAAGGATAAGTGAAAGAAAAAACATAGCTCTAATACCATAAAACCTTTTGGAAGAAAATAATCTCTTGCTTTATTGCCTTGCAAATGATTACAATATATCGATAGATGTGGTAGACACTCTTCTAAAAAAAGAAAAAACTAAAAACCACAAGGCAAGTAGACCAGTTATTCTCCTAAAAAGGAAATAAGATGGCAACCTTCCCACAAATTTGTAACCAAAGTCAATCAGCCCCAAAATAGATTGATTCGGTATTATCCTAGCCGAATCACTCTAAAATACCGAGTATACCAACCGTTATATCTATATATATATATATTTTGGTGTTTCTCTTAATATGAAGTCCTGTTAGGTTCAAATCTTTTATAGATTTATCTTTAGTGGTGCAGAAGTAAAGTGCGGTTGGGGGAGTTCATCCAGAAAAAAGAAAAGTTCATAACAGAATAAAAGAGGAGCTTCCAAGAGCTGTGAAACACCTCTTTTCATGTTTAAAAAAGGCATCGTTCCCTTGCTGAATTAACCCATGTTTATGGGATAATGTCACCAAGCCAATCATGATTATATACCTTTCTTGGAGAGGATATCAGAAAATGCCAAGACGTAAAAAGAGATACAATAGTAGTAAAACCTTCAATGAAAGAAACCAAATACATTAATCCCATCCTCAAAATAAATGGATATAATTTCATGGTATCCAGTTAAAATCATGAAAAAGATACTCGGACATTGTATCAATACTACTAACATGAAGATTCAGAGAACAATCAAGTCAGCAAGGCACGTGATCTTGGGCAGGAAAAAAGTAGTAAAGAAAAACGAGGTGATCCTTGTAAATTCCCCCTTCAAGATTCTACAGAGCAAACGTCTAAAGATTAGCTACACAGCTTCATCATTTCTGATTATCAGTTCTTCCGGCCTAAAGTGTCCAGCTTTCCTGTAACAACGTCAATCTCTGTCAGATGCAACAAATATGTTTTCAAAGGGACATTTTCATTTATCGGTTTTACGGCATCATCAACCTTGAGCAGAACTACAGATAGACTGCATCAGATCACAAAACGCTACTTTCTCCTGTCCATCTTTCACATGACCTTGTAAAATTGTTCCTGGTTTGCTTTCATGTGACAATATCACAATCACTTATTGCACATTAGCTCTATAACCTTATCAAGCCTGCCAGCCTTGTGCACTGACTAGATTATCTGAGACGTCTGAAAGGGGTTGTGCACTGCAACTGAAAAAAAATAAACGCAAGGTTTGAGTCACCACTGTACAATAGTCATCTCTAAACGCAAGGCTAGTCGTTAACAGATATCTCGTTTTGTTTGCATATTGCCCATAATAAAGGTGATCTACAATGTGTGCTTCGGACCTGAATGAAACAAGAAACAACTAAATATATTTGTTAGTTACAAAGAAACCAGACTTGAGTAACGTCACTTAGAATGACTTTATGTTAATAACAGTCTACAAAAGGAAGCTCCCTGGCCAACAAGAATTTTTCTTGCTCCTTGGATCTTCTTCTGCAGGTGTAAACTAGCATGTTTCAATCTGCCGGCCATGGCTTGGCTAGTTATCCAATGTTAAATTTCAACAAAATTCAAGGTAATGTGCTGGGCATCATTACCCTCAATTGGTCAATCGTCCAACAAATGATTTGGGCAACTGTTTTTATAAGGAAAATGCTTATATTACATATAGTGTTGAAAGACCTGTCGGCCATGAATTATCAACAGCAGGTCTCGGATTCAATGGGGTTTCTTGAACCTCCCAGACACTATCCACCCAAAGAGGTGTGAGCAAATGGTTAAAGGCCCTCCTGTCATGTAGCAGTAGGAAGGGACAGAAAAAGAACCTAACCATGTTTTTTGTTCATGCTGAAGGAAGTCAGTTCAGTTATTATTTCTGGGACCTTTTTCTCCTTTTGGCTTTTAGATCCACCACCAAAACGGAAATGTTATCAGAGCTGCCACGCTGAATAGCAAGCTTGCACAGATGACCAGCAGCTGCCTGTGAAGCTGGATCCATGGAGTTGTCTGCCAATTTGCAGGATGAAAAAGACTGGTCACTGTTATGCCAGCGAGCAATTCTTTTTCTGGCTATATCACAGGCCTCTTGATTGGATACTACATCCCATAATCCATCACTGGCCAGGATTAGGCAATCATCTTCCTTCACCCTATGTGTGAAAGTGACTTCCGGGTCAGGTATAATGCATGGCTTTAGATATCTATCACCTGTAAATGAGTATGAATGCAAAATTAATTTCCTTGTTTTCATCTTCTGATCTCCTCTATTTTAGAGGAATCATAAAACCAGCGAGTGGCATAAAAGAACTCCCATAGCCGACCCTATATAGTTAGGATAGGGCTATCGTGATGATCAAAACATAGCACCCAGCAAATTCTGGAAACTGTTATACATACCTATAGCCCTAGACATGGCAAGAACTCCTAGAACACGGTAGCCATTCCAGCATATGACTTTGCCTCCTGCTGCCTCAATTCTTGCTGTCTCATCCTCTCTTTGAGGCTTTGGTTGCAAACACAAAACACCCATTCAATATTTCGGAATCTCAAATAGAAATACCAAAGGGAAGTGACAAAATTGGAACTCTGACAGAAATGACAGAAACAGGAAAGCAAATTTTCTTCTCCAATTCGATAATAATAATAATGACACAACAAAGTAAAACCTTGTGATCGGCCGAAAGTGGAATGGCCTTCCCTCCACGACACAGAACAGCTCTAGAATCCCCACAATTGGCAACAATAACTTGACATGCTCCCACAACTGCCACCACAGCTGTAGTACCCACAGTTTCAGGGGCCACCGGTTCTGCACAACAGTCCAGTCCCGGGTCCTGTTCACCATCATTTCTTCTCATGGGTTCCTGTCCAACTTCAACATCTACCTTTTTAAAACAGTCCATCAGGGCCTTCTCCCACTGTTTTTGCCACTTATCAGTGCCTGTATCACTGTCACCAAACACCGATTCCAGCTCCTCAGCAAGAGCCTGATGCAACCGAATTTTGCAGTAATTGGAGGCCTGAAAACATTCACATAAATTGAGTTAGGCCTAAAGAAAAGCGAAATTTGAAGCCCTCCCTCAACACACCAGGCCAAATCAACCATTGCTAGAATCGCATTTGACCATGGGACACAAGGTTCATAAGCAACCTATAAAGCAAAATATGTGAAAATTGTAACCCTGATTTTAACATACTCCTAATTTAGATTCAAGTAGAAACACGAAAAACAAGGTTGACAATCCTATATATGAAGCAAACATGAAAATTGCAGCCCTGTCTCATCATGCCCCTATGATAGAACGAAACCCTTGTGTGATTAAATAGAAACACACGAAAATAAGGTTGGTAAGCCCAAAGCAAACATGATAATTGTAACCATGCCTCAACATAATCCTATCATAGAACAAAACCCTGTAATCAAAATAAACATGAAAAAAGAAGAATGTAAATAAGCCTAAAGCAAAACATGAACAAACAAGTAGCCCTCCGTCAACATTTACGCTGTAGTATCATCATCAGATAATTTTGGCAGCAATCATATTCAAAAATACAGTGGGCTAAAAATGGCTAAAGCCTAGAGGATTAATAGAAGGGAGAGTTAACCTGGGCACCTCCATGACCATCATAGACTCCAAAGAAGTGCATGGCAGCAGGGTCACTTTCAGGGGTGGTGGTTGTGTTTTGGGAATTTGCAGAAGCAGTACATCCCTGCAGCGCAATGGAAGGAAGGGAATAGAAGGTAGGCACGGCAGCAACAGCATCCTCCATTTCAGGCCTCCTTCCAGGAATCGAAATGAAGGCCCATGGGGGGGTCCTGGAGTTCTCAAACAGGCACCGGATCCTGTCCACAGAAGACAGATTTACTTGTTCTGACAATGGTAATGATGATGAAGCAGGGCCATTGGGCAGCAGAAGATGGGGAGCTTCTGACCCAAATCTGGGAACTAATGATGAATTCACCACACCCACAACAGCAGCAGCAGCATTTTGCATCATTCTCAGATCTGGACCATGGGCAGAAACATTGCTGCTGCCATCAAAGAATCTGCTGCTGCTATTGCAGGCGTCAGCAGCAAGAGCCAGATTTGGGCGCTCAAAGCTCACTTCTGCGTCAATGGCGGCCACATTTTCCTCCTCGCTGTTGTAGCTGACAAGGCTGCTATCTACAGACAAGGTCTCCACATCGTCCAGAGCCACGGACGGCGACGAGGGCGGGGACTCGAACGCCTGCTGCTCTTGCTTGCTCTCCTCACGGCTTGGAAACACATGGAAGGATTTGGTCACCAAGTCCAGATCCGGCTCTGCATCGTTCACAGATTCTTCTTCTCGCTCATCATCATCATCATCATCATCATCTTCTCGTTCTGCAATATAATCTTCTTCTTCGTCTTCCTCCTCACAGGCGGCCCTGGAGCGCTTGTTCATGGGCTCGCTGGACGGATTTGCCGCATTTGCAATGTCCTTCAGTCGCCGGATTTCGATCCGCCGCCTGCGCGCAGCAGCAGCAGCAGCTGCTGCTTGATTGGTCTCTGCAACAAATCTCTGATCACCCACTTTCACTCTTACGAACCCTAGCCCAATGCCGGATTTGGTAAGATCCTCCATGTTCCCTGGAACCAGTATCTGTACCCGTATTTCTTCTTCTTCCACAGCTTTTTGCCTCAAACCCGAATTTACACCCGAGCATTCTTCTTCTACCAAAGTACGGGAAAACCCATGAGAACGCCCCAATGATGAAATGGAATGCAGAGCTGGATTGAGGATTCAGCCAAGATATTATGAGGCTGCTGCTGCTGCGGCTGCTGCAACAACAGCATCAGGCCTATACCGGCATGGCTTTCTCATGCTCGTTGGCAAGATCTCTCATCTGAAGGCCTCTGATGAGCAAAATCTGTGCAGTCTGTCCATCAAGAACAGCAAGGGGCCTGCAGGTTCGTTGATTTGTAAGCCAAAACCCAGGAATCTTCCAAGCCAGCGGAAGCTATGGCAATCGGTGGGATTTTTCTGGGTTATGTGGCTGCTGCTAGTTCTGTTGTTGTTTGTTGCTGCTGCTGTTGGCCCTTTTCGCAGAAGCAGAAACAGTCAGTGAAAGAACTCACGAGAGGTATGGAAAAAGTTCCCACTGGGAAAGCAGGGACTTCTTGTTCAGCGTAGAACGTGTGGGGGGGAAGCTGAGATGGAGCTGATCTGGTGGCCTTGTCTGTGTTTCTTTCCTCTCTTCCTTTTCTAGTCTTCTCTCTCTGTCTTTCTCTTTCTGCCTACCACACACTCACCCTGCACCCAACTTTAGCACACCCGCTGTGCAGTGATTTCCTGGCTTATCAACAACACCACATGACCACTTCTCCACATAAATCTAGACATCTGTTAAAAACCCACACAAGAACAGCACATCATTGGCCATCACAGGTTTCAGGCCACTCCTCATCCCCACCCAAAAACCCCCAGAGTAGACCAGAAGAGACCAGACTGGACAGACAGACCAATCTCAAAGAAACAAGCACAGCTGTGGTTAACTAACTAACTACACAACTGCCTGCTACTTGCTTACCAGGGCTCCAGAAAGTGTTGTTGCTATGCTATTCTTCTTGCTGGCTGAATGAACAAAAACAGAATCCTACTCCTCTGCAACTCCAGGAAAAAATAGTGAGAGGTTGAGAGAGAGAGAGAGAGCACTTCTGTTACCGGACCTGACCCTGATCCTGCACCTGCACCTGAAATACTTGCACCTGATTGCAGTAGCTCAGCTTTATTTGCTTGACTGCTTGCTATTCCTGCTGTTCATGTTTGTTGCTGCGCTGCTGTTCCCCCTGTTCTGCTTTTTCCCCTCTCTTGTTTAATGTGCTAATAACATGTTTGATGTGGAGGAAGTGATGGGGCAGCCCCGGACAGGTGTCCTTGAGACAGCAATGTAGGGCAGGGAATGCATCAATTTCATTTACTACACATATCCATCAGGGATGGACAATTGGGGATCCCAATGCACATGGCCAAGAACAGCAGGCAGCCCAATGCCCCCCGAATGTGCAATAACCCTTCCTTCTGCATCTGTCCACTGCCCAATTGGCAATTGAGATCATGAATGATCCATGATCTATGGATGGCCAGCAGCCAGGCGCTGCTCTTCTGCAATCAGTCACATTCCCATTCCCCAATTCTCTCACATAAACCAGTCCAGTTCATGCATCTGCATCCGATACCATCTTATACCCATGGATCCATCACTTATTATTATTATTTCACAAGCCATGGATCAGAATTCATGGCATTGACACAGCAAAAATGGACAGCTCACTCACCCACCAATGGCAACGAGTTGACCAGGTGGAGCTCCCTCTGCACACATTGGCCCTTTGCCCTAGCAAAGTAACAAGCACCTCACCACAGGGCCACAACACACCGCACCAGTCATCGTCAAAAAATCTCAATTCCAATCCCATTCAGTGCCTCACTCACTTATGAGCCACGCCTAACCATGCCCGGAGCTGTGTAACCAAAACCCCTGTAACTCTAATTATTATTACCCCGACTCCTCTTTTACTCTCAAATCCGATTAAACAACCCAAAAAGCCTCTCCCACATCAGCTAAATCAGATTACCCTAAAAAAATCTCAGTCATTTTCCTGATGGTTTGGACGGTGGCTGCAGTGCCTGATCCATCCATGAATGACGAAGATGCTGATGATGATGATGATCATGATCATGATCCCTTGCTGCAGCAGCGGTAGTCCCGTTGTGAGATTGAGATTGACCTGCTCAAACAAACATGATATTTGAGAGCTGAGATGATGCCTTCCTTTGCCTTTGCGTAGCAACCATTGCAATCCTGTCACGTGTCTTCTCTGCAACTCTTCTTACCCAAAATTATTAATTACGTGTACGAGACTCCCACAGGCTAGTTGACCTCCTGCCACCATAACAGCATTGATGTTTATCGTTCTGATTGCTGCTGCTGACTGTCTCAACTGTTTTTTTAATTCATTTTCTTGAATTTGTTGGGTCCTAAAAAACATAGCTGCAGCATGGAGGAAGAGCAGACTTCACTCACTTTACGCTTCTGCAAAACCGCCCACGTCTGCTACAAATGCTTGTCCTTTTCCTCTGCCCTCCCCTTTTTTCTGCTAAAATTATGTCCTGCCTTAACAAAAACAGGCAAGCTGATGTTGGGTTTTGGTTAGTTTAATTTGCGATCATGTGTGTGGCAATTCAAGGTTTTGGGTCCTTGTTTTCAAGATTCCTCATATGCCTTTTTCTCCCTTCCTTCCTGAGCTTTTGGGTTAAAAAGGTAAAATCTAGGTGGGGAGAGCTGGTTTAGCACTTAGCAAAGAGGGTTCAGTAGTTTGAAAACGTTCATAGTCATCCTCCTTTAGACCAGAACCCTGCATCTTTATACGCAAAGTTTTTAACTTTTATGCAACCTTCGACACTTGGCAAGTCCTCATATCCTGCTTTCTTACAAAACTAAATGCACACCACAGATTATTTCTGTTGCATTCACATGCACCTAAAACGGTGGTGTGCATGATTGGGAAGCAGGAGTAGCTGTACTATATGTTTGGCATTGCTCTTGGAAAAAAAGATTCTATTAGCATGGGTACTATGCATCAAATGAATCCGATTCTTGGAAGGGAGGAATTGAGGATTCTCCATTCAATTCCTGTTTGGGTATGCAAGCATATGTAAAGCCTGGGACAGGTTTGCAGATGAGGACGCGAATTACAAAATAATAAAATATTTAAATCAAATATTATTTTTTTCACATTTTATTACTATGAAACATTATTTTTGATTTAAATTAAATTAAAAGTTTCCAGAGAGAATCTTACGTGCTTCTATTCATGCTCCCGCTTCCAAAACGTATGGTTCGTAAAAATTTTATGGGAGCATAGCATGGGTACCTTACCTATATGGCAAAGGGACACTATACATGGAATATGAATGTAAGGTGGACGAGGATATGAACCAGCCATTTCCATAAAAACATGCAACGTAGAAGACAGCAGGGGAGTTTTGGTGAACTGGTTGTCCGGATGCTATGATTGATAGTATGGTTAACTTGTTAAATCGGATATCTTTGTTTTCACATTTTGTTGTTTTAGAGCTATTACACGTTCAAAAGTTGGGCGTTCCTCGACTAGATCTCTCAGTTATCAAACTCGATTAACATGATTGTCATGTATTGGAAATAGATTCCAACTTGTGCACCTCACCTATATGGCAAATGGATAGTAAACAAGGAGTCGGGGTTTAAGTGGGGTTTACATGATTAGTTGTCCAGGTGCCATGAGTACCAGTAAAGGCCATTTTAACACAAATAACTTAGTATTAAAGGTTTTTTTATTTATAGATATTCAAACCATTTCTAGGATAGTAAAAGCCATAATCAAAGCATATCCAGCATAATCATAACTTTAGCATGAAAGGTTTTTATTTAGAGATATTTAAACCATTAGGTTTTCCACTTATTTTGTTATAATAACTTGTTGATGGTATATTTTTAATTTCATATTGGTGTAGAGTTAAGCAACATTTAAAAATTCTATAGTCATCATTATAATCTTTTAGTTATTCATCATTCTAGTCTCTTACACATATGGCAAAGGGATACTAAACGTGGAGTTGAAATTTAAATAGTGTTTGATGGGTAGTTATTTAGATGTCATAAATAGTTGTATAATTAAAGTCCCAATAAATGACCATTCAACATCATTATAACTTTAGTATGAACCATTTTTATTTTTTCCCACATCTTATAGATATTCAAACCACACTTTTCTCCACTTATTTGGTGATAATAATGTATTGATTATAAATCTTCATTTTCATGTTGGTTTACAGTTACGCAACATTGGCATGTCATATATTCAAATGCTTCTAATCTCCTAGATTAATTAAATAAAACTTAAAATAACTTGTAAAGTTAGATATTTATCATTCAAATCTCTAATAAAACCCCCCATGATTATCATTTCTATTGGAAAAAAATTCCAACAATTTCTTTACCTCACCTACATGACAAAGGAATATTAAACATGAAGTAGCAATTTTAGTCGAAGGTTGACATAAACAAGTTACTTCCATAAAAACAAGTTATAAGAACAAAACTAGCTAGATTTGGTAGAATGGTGAATGAAGATACTACTAGTTTTGCTATATATTTATAATATATATCTATTAATTGATCAATAGAATCTTTTTCTTTTTCAAATTAATGAAAATGTAGAATTGATTTCATGTTGAGAAAAAATCAAACCTAGTGTATATTCTCGCATAATAATTCCAATGAAAAATTCTTCTCTTGGCCTAGTGTTATGATAATTATTATTTATTTTTTGTGATGAACTTTAGCTAACTAGTAGTTAGCCTCTTGAGGCAAAATCAAAATTCCCATGAAAAAGTTCTATTTCTTGGCTAGGATGATGATGATGAATAATTAGATTATTAAAGCAATTTACATAATAGTGGGTTAGTTGTAGGATAAAAAGTAAAAGAAAAAAAATAAAAATTTTAAAGATATAACAACTACAATAAAAACAACTAGTTGTAAGGAAAAAGAAACAAGACACAAGGAAAGAGGAAATAACTCAAGAATTGAACAAAGGTTATAATCTTTCTATTTAACAAAAAAAAAAAACAAATTCACCAAAATGAAGTGGCCATCATTGCTAATCAATCTATTAAGGACAAAGTGGTACTACACCTAGAAATAATATCATCAACATCATCAATGTATATACTCAATCGTAAAATGATTCTTATCAAGTTGTAAGACTTTGATTCAAGCTTGGGTGAAGCCACTTGAAAGAGGTTAGACATTCGCTCCTCCACTAATCACTCCCCCTCCTTCCTTTGGCAAGATGGGCATTGACCCTTTGGATGATGATCCTTTATATACTCCACATATTGGCCTAGAAAAGTTTGTAAAAGTAAAATTTTTAAGATTTAATGAAATTAGTTCTTCAAGGAATTTTCTAGCAAGAAAGCATATTTATTAGTGAGGATTTTAATAGTAATGTTGGATCTAATCCTAGCCTTATCCCAACAAAATTGAGTTGACTACATGAATTTTCTTTTGTTATTCGCCTTTAGGAAAAGCTAGATTTAGATCTATTTGCAATTTATTCATATTATCTTCAATCATTTTTTTAATGTTTTTTTCTAGTTTTCCTTTCAATGGCTTTCCACTTTAACTTTACTTTTTTGAAAAAACTGATTTACCTTTCTTACATATTGAAACACCACTAATTTCAACTTAACACTTTGAAACGAGAACAACACAGAGCCTCTTGCGCTTCCGGGAGGCAAAATTTGACTAAGGCATGAAACTCACGCCTAGCTTGCTTACATTGTCAAGCTAGCTTGCCCTCAGCGTGAGTAACTCCAACAGCTTCAAAATCAAGTCAAAAATGGTCTGAATCTAAGGGCGCAAGCCATCCTCAAGGGCCACTGATGTCCAACTCAAGTTTCAGCATTCAGGAATTCAAATTTTGAGACAAATTGGTCACATCTTCACACTTACGTTGTCACTTACACTAAGGTCACGCTGGCAGCGTGAGCAACTTTTAGAGCCTAAAACTGATTCAAAATGATCTGATTTCCAAGGTGCAAGTCATCCTCAGGGTTCATTGTTGACAACTTTAGATTTCAGCCCCTAGAATTCCAGATTTCAAGTCCAAAAATTGCAAGTTTCTATAGCTCACACTGTGGTCATGCTGCACTCACGCTAGCAGCGTGAGTCTAGCGTGAGCTACCAAAAGTGGTTCAAAACAAGGTACATCAAGCTCAATTTTTGATTTTCAGATCATTCCTAAGGTCAACCACATAGTCAGACAGTAGTTGCACTCAAGAACTAGGCTTCAGAACTCAAAATTTGGTGAAAATACATCATTTTAGCTCACTCATGCTGAGATCATGCTGGCAGCGTGAGTGCAGCATGAGTGTAGCGTGAGTGCAACGTGAGCACGCTGAGGACACGCCAAGGCAAAATCAACTCATGCTGGAAGTCTTGGTCAAGCAAAGATGCCTCAAACAGTGACAAAGCCACCCAGATCGACATCTTGTAGTAGGCAATTCAAAGATTGAGAAGTTTCAAGTGAGTCAGAGTTAATTTCTCTTGTTGTACATTATCATTTCATTGTAAATTTTCATCATTTGTGAGCTTTTCAGGCTCTTACACTTCAAATTGTATCTGCTTCCATGAGTGTAAACTAGCTTGAGTAAGTTAATGCACGTTGTAAAATACAATGCACCTGGTCAAAAACGTAGCTTGCCCACACACGTCCAACTCACACACAACTGTCCATCAGACACGTGTCACTTGATCTGTTTTCCTCTCAATTCTTAGCCATTGATTTCATTCATGAATTTCACACCCGAGCTCAGCCAAACCCTATAAATACCCTATCAATTCACATAAACGGGGTTGGCAATTTTGAAGGTTGATAGCCTAGGAAACTCAAACCAGCAATCCTTGGGCGCTCGAGCACACTTGACTCCTAGCACCCCGGGGCTTGGCGCTTGACTTGCCATCCACACGTGCAACTACGCTTTGACCAGTGCACATCTTTTCTAAGCAATACAATGCAGTTTACTAGCCATTATATTGTTTACTCTGTTTTACATTCAGTTTACATTCTATTTGCAATACTATTCTGTGTATGATCTGTTTGCATTTTGTACGTCCCTGTTTACATTTCAAACATTAGTTACAATAACCCCAACACAAGCTGTAGTTTATGTTTGGGGAAGTCCTTGGTTGATTTGTGTGTAGACCATCCAAGGCACTCTACCTTCGTTTCCTTTTCGAGCTCGCCCTCAAGCGAAGGCAAGGTTAACTGTGTCTGCCCGATGATCTTTTGGTATTTTTTTTCCCTTCCAGCCTTACATCGACGATTTAGGTCAGTACAGTAAATTAGCACTAGAAGGAGGGGCCGAACTTGTTTATCGTTTAATCAAAACGCTAATCACGCTACTTGTCCAAATGCTGTGCAAACCAACTGCTAAAACTAATGCTCACAGCTTGCGCACGCTGCCAACCACTCACGTTGCACACGCTGCACGTTGTCAGCTACTCACGCTATGTACACACGCTGGGTTATAACTCAGGCCCTGCTTGCTACAGTAACCTTACACTGCTACAGCATTTTGCAGTTGCTACAGTGCTCACGCTAGGTTCTAACTCATGCTCACACTGGGTTCTAACTCACGCTCATGTTGTGTACACACGCTGTCATACTCACGCTCATGCTGCTACAGTACTCACGCTGCTATAGTGTTTTGCACTTGGTATAGTACTCAAGTTGCTACAGTGTTTTGCAGTTGCTACAATACTCACACTGCTATAGTGCCATTATAGTGTTTTTTTAACAAAAACACACAAAACACATTCGTTTCAAAGCCGAATTCACCGCAATTCACACCTAACTTCAAGCCAGTCTAAGTACTAACTACGACCAACATGGATCACCTTGTCCAATACGTGTAATACACACAATACAACGATTCCGAGATGACTTCCTCTTACTCGAAATTGCCATCCGAGTACAAGTACGAGTTCGCGGCCCTGCCTGAACCCAACAACCCTTGGGGCCTTGCCTCCTCACAACAATCACAACGCATGGAGCACATGCCCAAGGTATTCGCTTCACAATCTACACACACTAGGGCCCACCCCCAAACAATCCAAACACCTTGTACATACAACGGGGCCTAGCCCCAAGCAACACAAGTACCTTATGCCTACACTGGGGCCATGCCCCAACCTCAACCCAACATTTATGTAGGCGCCACATGTGCCATGCCTGTTTCATCAGTGCCTCAGGCACTTGCTCATCATTCATCTGGGATGACATTAAACTATCCATGGCCCAGTACGATCTTAAACTGCCAACACACATCTGGAATGACATTAAACTACCAACAACCATCTGCCATGACATTAAACTTGCAAAGCCCACAACTGGTGATCCAACCCTTCACCGCACAACCTACGCGAATCCAGTCAACATAACCAGCTGGTGAATCTATGAGTTGGGAACAAGTGTCCCAAATCATCCAGACTTTGACGGAGAAAATCAACCAGCTTAAGGCTACCTTCTCAGACACACCCAAGGTGGTGGACTTTTATCGTGATGATCCTATCTATCCTACGGTCCCACCCCTTACACTACCCATGGGTTATTCATTGCCACATCTGACAAAATACAATGGTCATAGTGACCCCAATGTACATATCATCACATTCCGCACAAAAGCCATCATGTTGCATTCCTGGCCACATGCCATTCTACGCTTCTTTCCCCTATCGCTCACTAGCAAAGCTCTAGACTGGTACCATGCCCTACCCCGAGCTTCCATCGCATCCCTCGAGGACCTCATACGTCAGTTTTTGACATGATTCAGATATAACATCAAACCTAAAGTGACAATCGACAAGCTCCTCCATGTCAGATAAGGACCCTTGGAGCCCATACTACCCTTCCTCCAACGATGGAGTGCCACAGCCAATGAAATGCATGAGTCAATTGCAGAGACACATCTCTTGGAAATCTTCAAGGGTGTAGTCAATGACTTCATCGAGTCCAAACTGCTCTACCAGGCCCCAAAGTCTCTTACCCAGGCCTTTGACCAAGCAAAGGGCATCGAAGAGGCAACAAGAGCAAGCAATGACCCATCCTACTTTCCCTACAGGAGCCAACACAAAAAACAACAACACACACAACAACAAATGCAACAACTGCAACCAACATAAACAACACAAACAGCGTAGGATACACAAGCAACATCAAACGCAACAATCACCATGCCAACACGTGCAACCAATAGGCCCGTGGCCTTAACACCCCAAGCCGCCAGCTCTAGCTTTGGTGCCACCACACAAGCTGCTCTTAGACATGAGCGCACCCAACACAAACACATACCCTTGTCGGGAAAACCTTCCCTATTGCTAGAACAACTCCTCAACGCTAGTTTGGTCCAATGCAAACACATGTCAGATGATGCCTACATATGCAACCAGAAACACTGTGAATTGGCAAGTCATTCCACTATAACATACAACGCATGTGTCCCACAACATTTTGACTTAAGTGCATACTGCCACTACCACCAAATGCTTGGACACGACACAAACACTTGTTGAACTTTGCAAAACGATTTGCAAAGAAGGGCAAAGGAAGGATTGCTCAATGCAGTGCAACCTAGTAGTCCCGTACCTTCAACGACTTCCCGAAACAAGAGGCCCTTCATCATAAGGATAACATCTAACAACTCGTCCGATACGACGTTAAACTGCCAGCCATCGTGCATCGCGATGTTAAATACACAAGTCGCTTCGACGACACCCACACCAAGTCTAAGTTCCAACAACTTGGCCACATACAAGTAGTGGCAACCCAAGTCACCAACACCTAAACCACAAACCAGCCCTAGCTCTACCCCTAGGCCCACTAAACAACAACCCTTATGCATTGCCTCTCCACAAGAGCTCTACATTACGGCTCACACAATAGAGGAGGCTCCCACCACGACAAACATAAATGACAATCTTGCAGACGTACTATCTCATGCACGCAATGCATTAAAACATAAGAATGTAACGCCTACCTTGCTCAACCTCGTCTTAACATCACCAGAGCATTGCCAAGCACTAGCACACATGCTCACCTCCATCCCTGCTACAGAAAACATGTCTCCAAGTAAAGATGCCATTCGCATAGCCATTATATCCCCTATACCACAAGACACAAACACAACGACTCTAACCTTCCACAACAATGATGTCAAGATCAACCCCAAACAAGGGGAGGTCACACACGCATCGTTGAAAATTAGTGTAAGCATCAGAAAATACACAGTACACAGAGTACACATCGATGATGGCACGGTAGAAAACGTTGTCACACACTCCGTCGTCGAACGACTAGGCTTAACACACAACATTCAATCGACCGAAATCAAGTCTCTAAACTCCTTTAATGGAGCACGCGTAGCCATTAAAGGCACAATTCACATTGCCTTCACAATAGGAGACCAACACCCCATGTTTGCAAACTTTACAGTCGTCGACAAGATGCCAAGTTTCAACATGATTCTAGGCAGGCCTTGGCTAGCCCAACTAAGGGCCATCTCCTCTCCCATCCACCAAGAAATCCACCTTCCATACGAAGGTGGTCAAGTTATCATCCATGGTGATAACGTTTCCTCTTCGACTATCCACGACATAGACATGGTGCAAGTTTTGGAAGAAGTGTTTCTTGGTGGTACACCTATAACAACCAATGCAGTGCCTGAGGTTAACACACTCGAATGAGTGGTTGAAGCCAATAGCAACCCAGAGGATCCTAAGACTTGCACACTCCCTAATCCACGCCCAGTTAGGAAGCAACTACATGACCAAGACTTTCCCTTAGCCAAAAACGTGCTAGACGCTTGCCTACCCTTTGCCTCCACTTGCCATGTATTTTGACATTCATTTACATCGCACTAGGCTATGCATTTACATTTTGCCCGCTCACTTAGATCATGCATTTTTCTTTGTTTACACATTCGTCAACTTAGTTTACACATTGCATTTGAAAAACATTAAACATAAAAGAAAAAACATAAAACTACGAAAACACATGGCCCGAAAAGACCTTAAACTAGCCTACGGCCTGGAATGGCCTAAAACTATCACTTTTTGAATTGCTTTTCTTTCATAAATACATTTTAACTCTATTTACAATAGGTGTTGCTTGATGTTGTTTTCTTTCTAGTTGATTTTTGCAGGATCTTGCAGGCACATAGCATGACCATGCATGCAGCATCACACTTTACACAAGCAAGGTAAGCACCGGTCCTGGCATCATGACTTAAAATTGATACCACAGAACGGTCCTGGCATCATGACTTAAAACTGATACCACAGAACGATCCTGGGGCTATGACTTGAGACTGGCACCATAGAATGTCCTGGAGTCATGATAGTAAAATGACACCACAAAGCTCTTTTCGGTATGACACTAAACTGCCACATCTGTTTGCCATGACGTGAAACTAGCATCTAGAGTCCACTAAGAATATAAACTGGTTTGCCTCTTCACAGTTCGCTACGACTATAAACTAGCAACACACCGTCTGCTACGATGCTAAACTGGCGCTGTCCAAAGGATTATCACATGAAACTAACCCGCAATAATTCGCTAATACTATAAACTAGCAACATCATCGACGACCAGGCAATACTTGAAAAGATATGTTGTTGCAATTGGCTGCACCTGTTCCACAAAAGACTTGCTGCATAGTTTGTCTCATGGACCTTGATGAAGTTGATGTTGTTCATGATTTCATTTGCTTTGAAATTGCACATGGTGTCTCCATCTCCTTGGTTGTTTTCAAGTTTAAAGTGCTTAGTTAATCGTTTCATTTATGGTTTTCTTGTCTTCTTGGAGTTGTGTTTGCAGGATGACATGCCTGAGGTGTTCGTGCACAGATGCACTTCATCATGACGACAAGGTATCACATTCTTCCTAACGCTCACAACTAAGTTAATCAATCAGTTCATAAGTACATTCCCCACTCCTGATACATTCCCTATTCCCCATCATGTTCCCTCTATCCTATTTAATTATACCCTCTGGATACATTTTACTACCCCAAAGCTCTTGATATATCATTGCACACTGTAACTCTCTAAGTAGCTGCAACGCAAAACACAGTACATAGTACATGATACAAAATGCAAACGCATGACCACGACCATAGCATTGAAAGTAAGCTCTTTCAAACAGACTGAAAAGAACAAGAAAAGAGAAAACAAAAGAAAACAAAAACAAAAGAAAAGAAGAAATAAACAAAAAGAAAAAGAACAAAAAGTTCAAAGAGCAAAATGCATGGAAAAGGTCTTCATGACCTTGTTGATGTCATAGACCAAGGACTATTGGTTATTCTCATACAAGCCCTAGGCGAGAAGGCAATTTTCTTGGAAAACAGTTACACTCATGTCTCAAAGAGATCATGTTGCACATCATCGCATGGCTTTGGCTGTTTACAACGGGCTCCCATAAACACTCTGTAAGAGTCCCGTTTCTCCAAAGAACACACCTCCTATGTTTTGGCTCCGAGTCTGCTAAAAATCGACTATTAACAAGGACCACAGATATGGCTTGTTCATGTGAGAGCATTCCTATCTCACAATTCCAACAACAATTATGTCCCTTGATCAACTCTTGATTTTTCCAATTACAACCAATCCCCTTGCATCTTGAACTGCACTTCCCCAATCCCATGTACTTTTGAACACAGTGCGATGACGTCTAGCTAAGGGCTGACGATTAATGCTTGGTACTTGGTTGTTCATGGTGTTTTGCACTTCTTTGTCGATGCCTCTCGGGTGGATTCCTCCAGACGTCAACAAAGAGGGGCTAATGAAACACCACTAATTTCAGCTTAACACTTTGAAATGAGAATAACACAAAGCCTCTTGCACTTTCAGGAGGCAGAATTTGACTAAGGCATGAAACTCACACCCAGCTTGCTCAAGCCAGCTTGCTCACACTGTCAAGCTAGCTTGCCCTCAGCGTGAGTAACTCCAACAGCTTTAAAATCAAGTCAAAAAATGGTCTGAATATAAGGGCGCAAGCCATCCTCAAGGGCCACTGATGTCCAACTCAAGTTTCAGCATTCAGGAATTCAAATTTCGAGACAAATTGGTCACATCTTCACACTCATGCTATCACTCACACTAAGGTCATGCTGGCATCGTGAGTGTAGCGTGAGCAACTTTCAAAGCCCAAAACTAAGTCAAAATGATTTGATTTCCAAGGTGCAAGTCATCCTTAGGGTTCATTGTTGATAACTTCAGATTTCAGCCCCCAGAATTCCAGATTTCAGGTCCAAAAATTGCACGTTTCTGCAGCTCACGCTGTGGTCACACTGCACTCACGTTGGCAGTGTGAGTCCAACGTGAGCTACCAAAAGTGATTTAAAATAGGGTACATCAAGCTCAATTTTTGATTTTCAGATCATTCCTAAGGTCAACCACATAGTCAGACAGCAGTTGCACTCAAGAACCAGGCTTCAGAAATCAAAATTTGGTGAAAATACGTCATTTTAGCTCATTCATGCTGAGGTCACGCTGGCAGTGTGAGTGCAGCATGAGTGTAGCGTGAGCACGCTGAGGACACGCCAAGGCAAAATCGACTCACGTTGGAAGTCCTGGTCAAGTAAAGATGCCTCAAACAACCACAAAGCCACCCAGATCAACATCCTACAATAGGCAATTCAAAGATTGAGAAGTTTCAAGTGAGCCGAAGTCAATTTCTCTTGTTGTACATTATCATTTCATTGTAAATTTTCATCATTTGTGAGCTTGTCAGGCTCTTATGCTCTAAATTGTATCTGCTTCCATGAGCGTAAACTAGCTTGAGTAAGTTAATGCACGTTGTAAGATACAATGCACCTAGTAAAAAATGTAGCTTTCCCACACACGTCCAACTCACACACAGCTGTCCATTGGACACATGTCACTTGATCTATTTTCCTCTCAATTCTCAGCCGTTAATTCCATTCATGAATTTCGCACTCGAGCTCAACCAAACCCTATAAATACCTTGTTAATTCACATAAATGGGGTTGGCAATTTTGAAGGTTGACGGCTTAGGAAACTCAGACCAGCAATCCTTGGGCACTCAGGCACACTTGACTCCTAGCATCCAAGCACTCTTGAAACACATCACATCACCCCAGGGCTTGGTGCTTGACTTGCCATCCACACGTGCAACTACGCTTTGACCGGTGCACGTCTTTTCTAAGCAATATAATAGAATTTGCTAGCCATTATATTGTTTACTCTGTTTGACATTCAGTTTACATTCTGTTCGCAATACTGTTATGTGTATGATCTGTTGCATTTTTTACATCACTGTTTACATTTCAAACATTAGTTACGATAACCCCAGCGCAAGCCGTAGTTTACGTTTGGGGAAGTCCTTGGTTGATTTGCGTGCAGACCATCCAAGGCACTTTGCCTTCAGTTCCTTTTCTAGCTCACCCTTAAGCGAAAGCAAGGTCAGCTATGTCTGCCCAACAATCTTTCAATGTTTGTTTTCCCTTCCAGCCTTACACCGATGATTTAGGTCAGTACACATATTAGAAATTATAAGATGATTATGCCACATGATGGTCTATTGGGTGTGCAAAGGTAGGTAGGAGACACTAGGTGTTGCTTTCAATACTTTATATCTCTACTACCACTCTAAGTGATATGAAAATATTTAGCTCCTTATTTGATGTTTTTTACATATGATGAAACCATCTAAGATGTCTGTGTTGTAGCTTATTTGAAGTAGAAGCCACTTCAAGCCTTATTTTAATATTTGCAATTTATATCTTCTTGTAATATAAAGGTCATCATCCAAAGGCTTAATGCTCATCCTATAAGCAGTATACTTGCTAGATCTCTAAAAGATAAAAATGAAATAGAATATTTTTTTCAAAATTAATTTTTAATCTTGAAACTTGAAAAAAATCATCTAACACCTCTTTAACATTTTTAATATATTTTTTAAGATTTAAGGAAGATAAAAGTGATGAATGGTTAAGTGTTCCAATCCTCAACCATAGAAATAAGATTGTAATCCATTGATAGACAATGTAAGTATACTAGTAGTTGATGTTCAGTTCGTGATCATTGTATTCCTTCCTAGAGTTACTGAGGTGCAAATCATATAGTTTAACTCTTAATAAGGCATGTGATATATTGATGTTGTTCAACTTAAAATATGCTAAGTGCCAACATGGTAAAAATGATTATAAATTCTAAGTCTACGTGCAATGAAAATGTAAGACTAATCTATCCTATTAGTAATAAGTATATATTCCTAGTTTTTTGTGCACATCTTAGGTTGACACAACAGTTATTGGGATTATCAAGTGATAGAACCTATTTTTCATAAGTCACGATATCGTATCTATGATATCATATCTACAACACTGCAACTTTGCATACGTCATCATTGATGCGATGTAGAGGACCATGGTCAACACTATAAATACCAACCCTTAGTCGCCTCAATGGAACACCTATTATTCTATCCTTAGCGAAAATCTTGCAGTTTGTTTTTGTAACTTAGACTTAGCAATAGAGTAAATGCCTGCAATGTGGTGTTAAATAGTTGTACGGAATCTTTGTTCGAGTGGATTGTACTTAGGCAGAATTCATGGCCAAAAATAAAGATTAAGATTGTTTCTTATCATTGTAGCATTACACTTAGTTTCTTTATTTTTAGTTAAACACTTTCCTTAGTTTTATTTTTATTCCTTTAATATGTTTACTTTAGTTTAGTTCTTTACATTTCTAAAGTAGTTTACTTTTCTCACGTTCATTAGTAAGGTGGAATGAGTACGACTAGTTTCGAGTGTTAAGTGTAATTGTTTGGAAACCAAGTAGTGACTTCGCTTGATTCGCTTAGTAGTGAATTCACTTGGTAATCCCAATAATGGTCACATGAGCCTAGGACGTATATAATAAATCAAGAATGGATGCTTATCATAATATGATAGGATAAATTTACATTTCTATTATCACTTAGACTTAAATTGTATTCTCATTCTTTTCAATATGAATACACTTAGGAGTAATTTGAGCCTACAATACCATGATATTATATACCTCACTGAGAGTTAAATCATACTACTTGCACTTCACTAACTCAAAGTGAGGAGACAACAATCATGAACAATTATCAACCATTAGCATACTTACATTGTCCATCCATGGATTATGATCTAGTTGCGTGTGTGCGCTTGTGACTTGTATGGTGGAGTGTTAGAATACTTAGCCACTCATCATTGGCATCATTGTCAGGGATGTGTTAATGTTTGGTTAGTAGTTGATTTTATAGAGTTCATTGTGTTAAGAATCACAAAGCCTATTTATCACATTCAAATTAACTTTATTAATCCACACGCACACACCTAAAAGTGTCAAAACCATAATATGGCTTCTACACTTAAAGAAAAGTCACCACTTACCAAAGAAACTCATAAGAGTCATGAAAAAGAATATGATCAAGAAGATTGGAGTGTGTCCATGAAAATTGGAATTTTCTATGCTCATACAGATCCATGGTATCCTGATTTAACATTTTTCTTCCACTAGGATGAATAACTAAGATGGAGAGATTTGCAGGGTAACGTTGTTTAGCCTCCAGAATGTTCTATACTAGCAATGTTGCAAGAAACCTTAATAAGGTTGAAACTTGGCCATGCACAAGAAGGATACCATATCGCTAAATACATGGCTAAGTCATATCAACCTATAGAAGCACAAGTAAGAAGGGATGCCACCATGAAGACAAGACATAAGCATAACAAAGGAAAGAAAATGCTTCACACCATTTTCCTAGAAGAAATAAATGATGATACATTTGTAATGAAAGAACTCCACCAACCTCATGAATCTCATTCACAGATGTCAATCATTTGTTTAGAGGAACTTGTCAAAACACAACTGCATTTGGCCTTTGCGGAAACACCTAGGAAAGATATGGAAGACTTCAAACTTAGGCAAAGCTCAAGGCCTAAAGCTTCCGTAGAACCAAAAGAGAATGAATCATGGAGTCACAGAAGGAGAACTAGCCAACACCATTTTCCAACTGCTTCCTCTTCCTACTCACATTAATTTGTGGAATTTGACAAGAGGGAATGAGGATCAAGAGACTATGACAAGGAAAGACAAGGAGACCATGAAAGACATGTACATCGAAGAAGGTATCTTGATGATGAAGGAGACAATTATGAACAAAGAAGAGATAGGATCAAGCATGAGGAAAGGAAACATCATTATGAGCATTGAAGGAGTCATAACTATAATATAGTCTATGAACCTGAAGATCATGAAGAACCCATTTTGGCCACTCATAATATGATTAATATAAGAGAAGCAGCGTATATCCCTACTAGGCACATGAAGTATAGTCAAACAAGCGACTAGATATGAACAAAATTTTCAAATGTGAAGGTGGATATAATGTAGATTCATAGCACCATCTTCAAGCATTCCACAATGCTTATGCTCTTTAGAACATTAAGAATGATTGGAAAAAATTGAAATTATTTTCTAGAACATTTATTAAGGAAGCAGAAAGCTGGTACCAATCTTTAGAACTAGAAATAATTTGAAGATGGAGTACCATGCTAGAGCTTTTTAATGACAAATATCAAACCTATTCCAGAGTGTCTAATTTAAGAAAACAAATTCAAGGATGGAAGCAAGGGAGACATGAATCTCTTGATGTAGCAATGGGAATGTATTATTCACTATTGCATAGATGCTTAGGCCATGGATTTTTCCAAAGGGAATAACTCAAGCATATTATTGATGAGTTAAGGAATAAGACTATAGAAACTCTTAAGTTATATGCCCAAGGTAGGTTATCTGAAATGATAGTCCATTGAATTCAAAGACTGATAGACCAAGTGGCCAAAGAGGAAGGAGAATTAAAGAAAAGAGAATCCATAGAAGAGTACAATCGAGATCCCGCAATAAGAAAAAGGGATGTGAGAATGTGTGATAGACAAGAAAAAGAAACTTTTGTGGATGCCATCTAAAAGAAGACTCTACCCATCTAAAAATCAATCAATGACATTGCAAAAAAGAAAGAGAAAATGTGGGATTTAGTGAATGAAAAATTTGCTACTGCACTCAAGATAGTAGAAGAAAAGATTGAACAAGATCTGAATAAAAAACAAAGAAAGGAAGAAAAGAAGAGACAAAGAATGAGAGAACTACAAACATAAAGGAAAAGTTGTTGTAGTTGAGGAGTTCACAGAGTCTAGTTCGGAAGATGAAGAATGATGTAAAGTGTGCCAATATGAACATCCTAAGGGATGCTGCCCTATTATGGCCCACTTGCAAGAGTCTATGACATACGTGCTTAACCTAAGATTTTTCAAGAAACAAATGCCAAGAGGATTACCTTACTTGCGAGGTAACTTTTGAAAACCTTACCAACTATCATATTATCTAAGTGAAGCCTACCCTTAACCATAGGAGCAATATTAGTAGTAGTGGCAAAAACCACAAGCATGGGGAGTGCCACCGCCAAGGCATCAATATCTATATAGGAAACCAAATCCTTATGGATATTACATTCAATGTCTAATCATTTTAGGAAATGTGTCAATTCATACCTTCTCTCACTATTATCCACCAGAGTATCATAGACCCACTACATCATGAATAGATCCCAATTCTTATGCATATCAATCAACAACTGGTTCATCAATCCAACCTGCTAACTCCCTACCACTAGTGCTACCACAAGTTATGTAAGGAGAACGACCAACACAACTACAACAAAAGAGTACTACTAGGGTAGTTATAACACAAGAGAATATGATGGTAAATTAACCTAGATCTAGAAAACGTTAATTTTTCAGAACAAGTCCAGAAAGGGTTGAAAGCATGGGAACTTTACCTACATCAACCCCATCTACACATACTCCTCAAAGGAACATCAAGCTTTCACATTCTATAGATCTGAGTTTGACCACTATCATGCTCACTCAAATTGTAATGTATTGGATCAAGGTAGGAGTACTTCCCAAAAAGAGAACATATTTAAGAAGTCCCTTAGTATATCTCTAGATAGTAGGATGCAACCCATGCAAGGCTCTACTAAATTTTGGATTATGAGTAAATTTGATTTTGCAAAATATGTACAAAGTTTGGTATCCTCCTCCACTAAAGAAGAGCAATATTTCACTAGATCTTGTCAACCAGTTAATTACTATTTTACTTGGATAAGTATAGGATGTTATTACAATCATCAATGGTTGGTCCTACCTTGCTAATTTTCTTATCATACATGTAGGAAAAAACAAGGGTAAATTTCTTATAATTATGGAAAGAGCATGGATTAGCACAGTGGATGCTAAGTTAGGAATCAAAGATTTGTTCTTGAAAATTTCTAAGGAAGATGAAGCTATAATTGTACAAAGACAAAGTTCCATGTATCACATACAACAATAACAAGTGCAATTGTGTGCGAAAAATCTAGGCCATAAAATAAGAAACCAATATAGCATGCAGTCAATGTATAGAAGATATGTGTGTGCAATAATGTCTGTATGCAGCAGCCACAAAACAAGAAGGTACCTAGTGGTTGATAGAGTCTAACATGTGCATGGAACCATTGAATAAAATCACAAGTGCCTATGTTGAAGAATTCGATAGTTAGCATAGTTAAAAAGGAAACATCCCTATGTACAATCATAGCAAGAAGAAGACATTGAATGGGGATAGTCAGAGATTCAAGACAAGTATAAACCAAAACCTTTAGAACTAAAAGCTCTACTAGATGTACTAGATTATGCTTTTCTAAATAATAAGAAACCAATAATTATTAATGCCAATCTTGATAAAGAGAAAAAGGGAAGATTATTGGAAGTAGTAAATAAATGACCACCAACATTTGCATGGTCCTACGATGAAATAACGGGTATAGATCCACACATATGTAAACACTAAATCTATATAGATCCAACTGCCAAATCTCATTGCCAACCTCAAAGAATGTTGAAACCCAAACTCAAAGAAGTGGTCAAACAAGAATTCGAAAAACTCTTAAAAGTATGGCTTATCTATCCAATGGCAAATAATGAATGGGTTAGTCTCTTAGTCATTGTCCCAAAGAAATTTGGCAAGTGGAGGGTCTACATCAACTTTCGATTATTGAATTCAATAACATTCAAGGATTGCTTTCCTATACCATTTGTTGACTGAGTCCTTGATACTATTGCAGGACATTAGTACTACAGTTTCCTTGATGGCTACAATAGGTATAACCAAATCTGCATTACATCAAAAGATTAAGAGAAGACTACATTCACTAGTCCTTGAGGGATATTTTCCTACAAACAAATGCCTTTTGGCTTGTGCAATGCTCACACTACATTTCAAATACTTGCACTGAGTATTTTCCAAAAATAGATTGGCGATGGAGTGAAGTATTTATGGATGACTTTTCTACATACAAACTAGACTTCAAATAAGCCTTGGACTGACTAGAGCTAGTTTTGAAAAGATGTGTTGAAACTAATCTAAAGCTCAATTGCCAAAAAAACCATTTAATGGTTCAAAATGGTATTGTTTTGGGACATAAAATATCTGAAAACGAAATAGAGGTAGATCCTAACAAGATAAGGGTCATTTAAAATATCACCTAGTGGCCACAAACTATGAAAGATGTTAGATCATTCCTTGGCCATATAGGATATTATAGAAGGTTTATTGAGAATTTTTCAAAGATCGCAAAGTTGCTAGTAAAGCTTACAAAGAAAGATGCATCATTCTAATGGATAGAACAATGTGAGAAGGCATTTGAGACATTAAAATAGAAGCTAATTAAAACATTAATTCTTTGAGCCCTAGATTGTTCTAAGTTCTTCCACATTATGATAAACACTTTGAACTATGCACTAGGAGCAATACTCACTTAGCTTGATGATTAAAAAAGACCATATTACATATACTACGCTAGTTAAAGCATCACTAAGGCACAACTTAATTACACCACTATAGAAAAGGAGCTTATGGCTATGGTGTATGTACTTGAAAAATTCAAACATTATGTGCTCATATACCCTATTTATGTTCACATGGATCATAGTGTTATCATATTTATGATGAATAAACCAATGAATAGTCTAAGGGTGATACAATGGCTTATGATATTACAAGAGTTTGATATTACCATGATAGATAAAATGGGAATTGAAAATGTTGTAGACGATCATTTGTCAATAATAAGATGGAACCATAAGAACACGATGAACCATTATCAGACTAATTTCCCAATGAAATTTTGTTTATATGAACAACAATGGTTATCAAGTTAATAGAAAAGTTGTGGATTATTAATTACATGACTTACCTCACTACACAAGAGCTTCTTGTTGAGTGGAACAAGAAACAAAAGGAATAGTTCATCCACTAAGTTAAATAGTATCTGGAAATTAATGGAAATCTTTACAAGATATATGTTGATGGACTGATGGTGCATTCTAGAAGAGGGCCAAAAAAGAACTCTACAAGATATGCATGATGGACCATGTGGTGGTCACTACGCAAGATGTAGAATACCATTGAAGTTAATGATTGGCTTTTTTTGGCCTACCATATTTAGGGATGCACACCAATTTACCTAGTCTTGTGAATGATGTCAACGCGATGGAGGACTAATGGCCAAAAATGAAGGCCCATAGCAATGGATACAACCATTGAAACTATTTGAAATTTGGGGAATTGATTTCATGGGGCCCAATAAACCAATGTCAAATGGAACATATTACATCATAGTTATTGTTGATTACTACACCAAGTGGGTAGAAGCAACTATAGTCAAAGATTGTATAGCCATAATAGCTACCAAATTCTTCCAATAACATGTGGTGAATCAATTTAGAGTACCCAAAATATTGATATCTGATAGCATAACCCACTTCACAAGAGCTACATTCAAGAAGTTGATGTAATGCCTTAGGGTTAATCATAAATTAATAACATCATATCACCCCCAAGCTAATGGTCAAGTAGAAGTAACTAATATGGAACTCATGAGAATATTAACTTGAGCTATTAGTTGATTTTGAAAGGATTAGAGCACTAAGCTAAATGATGGTCTATGGACATATAGGTTCACATGGAAACTCACTGATGGCTACTCATCCTGTGAACTAGTCTATGAAAAACTTCCAACCCTACTAATTCAAGTTGAGCCAAAAATGTTAGGTATTGCTAGTATACTTGACCTAGGCCTAGACTCAACTCAGAAGGAATGTCTCATGAACGTTAACCTTTTGGATGGAAATTAACTTGTAGCATTGATGAGTAATGAGGTTCACAAGAAATACTTCCAATATAGGTATGATGCAAACATAAGACAAGTGTCTACCAAGCCTGATGATAGAGTTATTTATTATAATCCCAACCATGTTCCATAAAGAACTAAATTTCAAACCCTTTGGAAAGGATCCTATATTGTCCATGCAACTTACCACTCAGGTGTCATACACATTTACCATCCAACTAATCCACAAAAGCTTATCTCGGTTAATATTCAACAAGTCAAACCATTCTATGGACATCTTGACTCCTCTATGGATTCTACCTTATCTATTAAACTAACTTCAACTCATTCCATCTTTTGATTGACTATTTTCAATAATAGTTGTGGGGATGTCCACTTAGATACTTAGGCACTAAACCTTCTCTTTTTTTAATACTTTTTCACATTCTTTAATATCTTTTTTATGCTTTTATACTTTTCTCATTTATTAATCATTTTCTATTCTTTGATATCTTTTAAATTCTTTCTATATTTTCCATTTTTTTCATTCATATCATTTTTCTACAATTTTTCATCATTTTTCTTGTACATATTTTTGTTGATTTTCTAATAAAGTGCAAGGAATAAAACAAGATGTAGTCCTAATAATGTGAATATTGCACTATATTATCAAATCATTGAAGGATTGATCCTATTTACAGTGAGACCACATTATCCATTCACTCATTTCCAATAATAAGAGGTTCTTATCATGGACATAATGACATTCTCTTCACTATGAAACTAAAATAAACTTGTGATCATTATGCCTAAATGAAAAGGTGAAGAACCACGTGGAAATGAAAATGGTGTGACATTAAGAGAATTTGTAGATTCTCGAAGGCTACTACTATAAGTTTTATCCTAATGTTAATTTGTATTATTTACTTGAGTTCTAATGAAAAATGAAAGCATGTCTAAAATAAGTGTTGCCTTACCATGTCACTAGAAAGACATGTTACCCATGCTTGAATGTAGTCCTCTAGTAAGATTGACCTAGTAACAATGTAATAAATGCACCAAATAAAAATTTTTGGGGGTCCCATTAGAAAGACATGTTACCCATGCCTAAATATAGGTAGCTTTTTAGAAAATTTAAAAATAAAAGTGTGCTAGTAATAAACTACTTGAACTTCTTTACCAACTATTAATAGCTCTTGTAGTGTGGTAGTCTTATGGTTGTTAGTTTTGCAATGATGTAATGCAATGTCACTAGTAAGTGGTATGGACTTGGTTTGGATCTTGGACAGAAAGGCTAATGATTACTTTAACCATACATAACACATAAGAATCCATTATGCCTATGCTAAGATACCTCATGTTCCAATTTTTGCAATCCTTTCTACTTCCATTCCACTTCATTCTTATAAATAATCATAATTCAATGGTTTTGTATAATATAGTGTTATTTTCTCATTTAGATGATATTAACATTTGTGTTTTGCAAGATAAATATGTTTTACATTCAACTCCTTGAGTGCCTACAAGCACTTGTCGGCATGGTTATACAAGGGCACTAAGGGCAAAAGCCTGCTTTGGAGAGGACCCACTTGTATGACTTGTGTGCTTCATTCCTAACAATTAGTTAGACATTATCTTGTGTCTCTAAGACATTTAAACCATCAATTTTTACTTTCCTATATTCTCAAAACTGATTGTAATTTTGGTGATCCCTACCACCATCTCTTATATATCTCATTAACATTCTTTCCCATGGATTCCTTCTTTCAAAAGCTTATGGTGCCAAATTTTCATATTATGAGTATCATATATGATTAAACATCCTTCATACTACCTCTACATCTTCTAAACTATCCATTTCACCCAATTTTTTCAACAAAAATCATTCAAAATCCTAAATTTTTTTACGGTCCCTGATATGTTGTAGCTACAATGTCGTATCTATAATGTATCTGATATAAACCATGTATATATATGCACTAGAGTTGGGAAATTTTTCATTCTCCTTATTTCCAACAAGGGGAGTTCATGCTGTTTTTCTAATCCTCTAGCAACCAAAATTCCTAGGACCATAACTCTCTCACCATAGCTTTGATTTGCATGATCTTCAAACCTTTTTGATCATGGAGTGACCAACTCAGTTGTGGGTGAGAGTGCTACACATAGCTAAGTCAAATTGGGTTAAAATTCTCTAACATTGAAAGAGTATGTTAAGGGTAAGAATAGGAACAAATAAGTATATTTTGATCAATTAATTAAATAGAAACTAATAAACCTAATTGATTCTCCTAACCAACCATCCAATTACAAAATAAACGAGGAAATGATAACTATGAGAAGTCTTAACAATTAAAAGTACAATAAATAAGGGTTTCTTTTTGACTTTTTTTTAGCTTTACAATCATAATAAAGCTATAAATAATAATAAGGATAAAAATTGGATCAAAACTAAGAACTGGAGAAAGGGTTAGAAACCATTAAGAACTTATTTGAAACATTTGGGTTATCTCAAACAAATTCTTGATGATTGCAGATGGCTCCCAAAAGACCTGTAACTAAAGGACCCTCACAACAAGGAAGCAAAAGACCAAGAGGAAGAGGTAGAGGATAAGCTGGAGAAAAAACTACACAAGTAGAGTAGGAGGCTTAATTTTTTAGTATCCATTAGCAAATACCTATCACAAAATACTTTGCTCAAGCTAAGGTTAAAGCATAACTAGCTCTAGAAAAAGGATAGCATCTCATCCTATCAGTAGAATGTCTCTAGTGATTATGAAACTTAAATTCGAACCATTCATGGGGTTCACACCTGAGAATGTCAGAACACAACTACAAGCCTTACCTATGTGGCCAACTCTATCTTGTAGTGAAGAATGGTACCTAGGAGAAGTATACCAATTTTAGAAAAATAAGTAAGATGATGTCATAATAAAGATTAAAGGAGTCTCTGTGCCTTATTCAGTTGAAGCAATTACCAAGGCACTTAACATTCTTAATGTTAGAGACAACATTGCACAGATATCTACTAGGCCTAATGTAGAAGCAAAGAAATTATAGCTACGAAGGACATATGATAAGGCAAATAAAGAATACAATAAATTATCTACCAAAGAGAAAATATATTTCAAGATCAAAACTTACCATCTTTTCTATACCAAAAGATTAAATAGAATTTTCACTTATACTGCAAGAGGCAGTGCCATCCTTATGGGGAAATTCAATGCAAATTTGGCTTATTTGTTACCCTTATAAATTTAAAGAAGATTTAAAGAGAAGAAGGTAGTGAAGCTTACTTTACCATTCCCTTGCCTTATTAGAAGGTTGTGCAAGTAAGCTAGGATTCTGGGTTATATAAATGATCTTCTAGACAAGGTCTAGAATGCATCCTATACTGAAATATTTAATCTAGTGCTTTCAAAGAAAGATCAGCTGGAAAAGCCAATAGGCATTGAGGGAGCATCAGGATCAACACCAACAAGCAACATTCTAGTAATAGGATAAGAGTAAGCAGGACCCAGTGTGTCAACGCTAGTTGATGATAGACTTGGATTGAGTGCTCTATCAACACAACAAAACTATAGACCTTCCATGAGCCATTTGTAACAAATTGTAGAAATTATAAGTTGGGGAAATTGGGAAGGATCTGCCATGTGTAGAGCAAGAGATAGTTCAATAGGACCTGCTAGTAGTCAAGTCTCATTACAGGTAAGAGAACATAAAGAAAAAGTACAAATTTTTTTTGAGAATGTTGTATCCTTTCAAGTCATGTTAGAAATAGGAGAAGGAGCCACAGTTGTGGTGATGCAACACCAAGATGCACCAAGAGCAGCAAAGGTGATTATAAATCACATAAAGGAATCATTTAATGTTCTCATTGTGCCATTGATGAATATTAGTAGAACTAGAGATGTTGAAATGTTGGCCAATACATCCATGTCCTTAGTAGAACATGAAGACATCTTAGATCAATTGTTGCAGATAGGAAAAGTTATGTAGAATCTTTGATATTCCCAACGATATCATTGTAGTCTAGTCAAATTTGATCTCAACAAAGGGTAAGCTATTAATGGCTGAAACAAGAGTTGATCATGTAGAAAATAAAGTGTAGAGGTTGCAAGTTGAATTAGTAGCCTTAAAAGTAGAAAGAAAAAACCTTGCGTAGTACACAATGCCAAACCAACTGGACAAATTTAGAATTGAATAAGTCACCTAGCTCATAGCTAGAAACATTCATGTAGAGATGGAGAAAGAGAAGGCAACGTGGAATGCCTCAGTGATTGAAGCTCAAACATATAAACATGCAAAAGCAATAATTGCTCTTGAAGAAGATAATAAAAGAATTGCTATAGAAAATATAAGGTTGACAAACATAGAGAAACAAAAGAATGTTCTTAAGGAAAGCATTCATCAACTTAAAGAAAAATTTGTAATGATCAATCAAGGTATGCAAAAACTGGTAAGAGAAAATAGAATTTTATTAAAGGAAGAAGTCTGCACTATCCATAAAAAATCTACCATTGAAATCAGTGCATGGAAAAATGAGGCCAAGAAGCATGAGAGGCTAAAGAAATACTTCAGGGACTAGGTGGGAATGTACAAAAAAATTAAGGAGAATGAGATTCAAATTACCAAAGTCGAAATTAGCTCACTTATAATGCAGACACCTAGTTGGTAGCCAATCTTGGATGGTCTCACCCATGTCCACCAAGCTAAAGTGAAAAACAAAGACCTGTAGATAAAAGACCTTAAGGAAGACATGGGGTTAACAAATCTTTGGTATGCTAATCTAGGCATGCTCACAATAGGAAGATCTAGAAATGAACTAGAGCAGTAAGTGGCCACAACCTATGCACTATATGAGAAAGAGTTTGTAGATAGAAAGGACACATAACAGAAATTGCACATTGCAAACTCCAAGCTCAAAGTGGTTAAGGCAAGCTACTAAGATCAAAAGGATGTAGTAGCAAACCTAGCCTAACAATTAACAAATTACCAAAAATTGAGAAAAGTGGCCAGGACATTTGAAGAGGAAAGAAGGCACTTTTTAGCTTGGTATGTAAAAGTAAACAAAATGTTTCCACAGCTACCATGCCCATGGGAGGTACAGACTCCAACCAACATTGCCAAACTTACCTGGATGGTACATGATCCACGATTAGAGGAAGAGAAGCTTTGAATGCTACTCAATTGCTCTCAATTTCAGAAGCTTGATGATAAAGGAAAGAAGCCAATGAAGGAGCCATCAACACTAGGGACACTAAGCTTTGTTATTTTGTTTTATTATCATGTGTGTTCATCATGCAATGCATGATAATTTTGTAAAGTGCCACTTGAACCACAATGTGGCATTTAGAGTCAAAGTAGTCTTGTATATATATAGTCATGTCAAAGTTTGAATACACCTCATAATTTTGTAAGGAGCTCTATTCTCTTTTTGTTTTAATTTGAGCATGAGTTTCTAGTTAGTCATGGGGGTATGATAAAACCTATTTTTCATAAGCCATGATATCTTATCTACGACATTGGAACTTTGCATATGTCATTGTTGATGCTATGTAGAGGATCATTATTAGCACTATAAATACCAACCCTTAATCACCTCAATGAAACAACTTTCATTCCACCTTAGCAAAATTCTTGCAGTTTGTTTTTATGACTTAGACTTAGCAATAGCGTGAATGCCCACAGTGTGGTGTCAAATAGTTGTATAGAATCTTTGTTCAAGTAGATTATACTAGGATACAATTCATGGCCAAAAATAAAGATCAAGATTGTTTCTCACCATTGCAGCATTACACTTAGTTTCTTTATTTTTACTTAGTCATTTTCTTTATTTAGTTTAATTTTCATTCCTTCAATATGTTTACTCTAGTTTAGTTCTTTACATTTCTTAAGTACTTTACTTTTCGTATGTTCATTAGTAAGGTGGAATGAGTACAATTGGTTTTGAGTGTTAAGTGTAATCATTTGGTAACTCAGTAGTGACTTCACTTGATTTTCTTAGTAGTGAATTTACTTGGTAATCCTAGTAATGCCTACATGAGCCTAGGACATGTACGATAAACCATGAATAGATGCTTATCGTCATAGGATAGGGTAGATTTACATTTCTGTTATCACTTAGACTTGAACTGTATTCTCATTCTTTTCGATATGAATACACTTAGGAGTAATTTGAGCCTACAACATTATGATATCATATATCTTATTGAGAGTTAAACCATACTACTTCCACTTCACTATAAGTGAGAAGATAGCAATCACAAACCAATTATCAACTACTAGCATACTTACATTGTCCATCCATGGATTATGATCTGGTCGCATGCATGCACTTATGAATTGTATGGTGTAGTGTTGGAATACTCAACCACTCATCACCAAGTAACTTTACTACTGAGTGAATCATGCAAAGTCACTACTTGGTTATCAAACAGTTACACTTTATGGTTGAAACTAGTTGTACTTATTCTATCTTACTAAGAGACATTGAAAAAGTAAATGACTTAGAAAATGTAAACAACATGGAGAAATAAAACTATGCTAAGTGAGTTACTGTAATGATGAGAAAAAATCTCAATCATTATTATTGTTCATAAATTATATCTAGGAATAATACACTTGAATAAAGATTTTGTACAATTATAGGTTACCACACTACAAGCATTCACTTTAACTCTAACTCTAAGTCATGAAAACAAACTGTAAGAATTTCACTAAGTGTTGGCAAAAAGTTATTCCTTCGATGTGACAGTGGGTTGGAATTTATAGGCACGATCATGATCCAACACATCATATTTATGATGATGTATGCAAAGCTACGATATCATAACTATGGTATTGTAGGCTCACATAGAAAGGTTTTATCATACCCTCACAACTGACTGAAAAGTTATCCTCAAATAAAAACAAAAAGAGAATGAGTTCTTTACAAATTTATGGGGTTATCTACAGATTGTGACATTATGACTTATATATAGAACTAGCTCTACTATGAATGTTGCATTATAGTTTAAGTGGAGTTTACAAAATTATCATGTAGCACATGATTGACATATATAAAAAAATAAATTAAAACAAAACAAAATAGAAAATCAAAGCTTGATATAGTCCTTATGTTCTAGGCAGTGTTGGTTCCTCCATTGGCTTCTTTCCTTTATCATTGGGCTTCTGAAATTGATACCTGGTGAGTAGTGCCTTGAGCTTCTCTTCTTTTAATCTTGGATCATGTACCATATAGGAAAATTTAGCAATGTTTGCTAAAGTTGGTACTTTCCAAGGGCACAACAATTATGGAAACATTTTGTTGGCTTTCACGTACCATATTGTAAACTATCTTCTCTCTTCTTCAAAATCCATAGCTATTTTTCTCAATTCTTGGTAATCGATCACTCTTCTAGTCAAGTTTGTTGCTACATCTTTCTGATCGTGGTAGCTAGCTATGATCACTTGTAGCTCAAAGTTTACTATGTTGGCTTCTGTTGTGTGTTTTTTTTATTTGCAGATGCCTTCTTATACATTATGCAAATTGCGGTCACTTATTACTCTTGTTTTATTCTAGGCATGCCTACTGTTAACATGGCTAACTTAGTGTATTGGAGATTTACTAATCTCATGTACTCTATCATATTTTCAATTTGCAAGTCTTTATTCTTGATTTTGGCTTGATGTACATGGGCAAGATTGTCCAAGATGGGTTACTAATTAGGTGTTTGTATTGTGATGGAATTGATTTTGGCCTTAGCCATCTAAATTTTCTTCTCATTAATTTGCTTGTACACACCCATTTAATCTTTGAAATGATCATTTAGGCGTTCATGCTTCTTGGTCTCATTTTGCCACATAGTAATTTCTAGCATATAGCATAAATTGCTTCCATGAACAGGGTTCTATTTTCTTTGGCTAATTTTCTAATGTTAAGATTGATCCAAGAAAATTACTCTCTCAACTAATGAATACTCTCTTCCAACACATTCTTTTGTTCCTCTATGTCTATCAACCTTACATTTTCCATAACAATTCTTTTATTTTCTTCTTCAAGTGTAGTTAGAGCCTTGGCATGGACATATGTTTGAGTGTCTACCATTGAAGTGTTTCATATTACCTTTTCTTTTTTGATCTCCATCTAGGCATACCTGACCATCAGTTGGCCAATCTATTCATTCCTAAATTGATCTAGCTAGCTAGGCATGATGTATTATGTAGGGTCTTATCTTTTTGCTCTTATTGCGACCAATTTCTCCTATAACCTCTACACTTCATTTTTAGCATGTTGCATCCTAGTTTTAGCCATGACCAACTTTCTCTTAGATGAAATTAGTTCTAGTTGAACTACAATGATATCATTGGGGATATCAAAGAGAGTTTGCATTACTTGTCCTATTTATAGTAGTTTTTCCAATATGTCTTCATGCTCTACTAGGGCCATGGATGTTTCGGCTATGGTTTTTACATCTCTTGCTCTAATAGTATTAACTAATTGCATAATGAGAATACTAAAGGATTCTTTTATATGATCAGTGGTGACTTTAGTTACTCCTATTGCATCTTGATGTTGCATAACCACTACTGTGGCTCTTTCTCTTATTTCCAACATCACTTGAAAAGATGTAGCATTCCTAGAAATTTGTTGTATTTAATTCTTGTCCTCTCTTGCATGTAATGAGACTTGATCACTTGTAGGTCCTATTGATATGGTAGGCTTATTGGGATTATTCCACACTTTATACATGGTTGAGACCACTCAGCTTTCCTAACTTCTTATTATACCAATCTATTGTAAATGGCTAATTGAGGGTCTATATTCATGCTATTTCGAAGGAGCACTTTGTCTTGGTTTATCGAATGCTACTGTTGATTCACCAAGTCTTACTTGTTCCATTCTTGTAGCCAAGATGTTTCTTGCTCGTGTAGACCCTACTTCTCCCTTAGTGCCTATTGGTTTCTCCACTTGCTCTTTTTTTTTATGGCACTAGTTTAGAAATTTTAGCATATGAGGCATTTTGGGCTTTACGAAGTACATCATTGGTATAGGCCAATATTCTTGCTTGTTGGCACAATCTTCTAATGAGATAATGGAATGATAGAGTAAGTTTCTCTATCTTCTTCTTCTTGAATCTTCTTTGGATTTTCAAAAATAGCAAATTAGCTATGTTGACCTGGAATTTCCCCATCAAGATGGTACTTCCTCTAGTGGCATAGGTGGAAATTTTGTTTAGTCTTTTTGTTGGAAATAGATAATATGTCCCAATCTTGAAGTAAATTTTCTCATCCTTGGACAATTCACTATACTCTTTTTCACTTGTTTCATAGGCCCTTTATAGCCATATTTTTCTTGCCTCTATGTTAGACCTAGTAGATATTTGAATGATGTTAGCTCCGATGTTTGGAATGTTCAATGGTTTGGCTATTGCTTCAACTAAGTATGGCATTGTGATCACCTCTACTTTTGCAATAACATCATCTTGTTTATTTTTTTCAAGAATTGGTATACTTCTCCCAAGAACCATTTACCATTACTTGAGATGGTGAATCACAGAGGAGAGGCTTATAGCTATTCATGAACTTTGTCAAGATCAAACTCCATCAACAATCCAAAATTCAATTTCACTATGATAGTGGACATGATGGACTTTTCCTAGATGGCTTGAAAACACTAATTTCAAAGTAAAAAATGTTGTTCTTACTCAAAAGTAGTTGGTGAATTAACTTCTGCTTGCATAGATTTTCCTATTGTAGGTGTGGGCTAATGGATGCTATAGGACTAAGCCTCTTGCTCCATAGGTGGAGTCTAGTCTCTGGTTCTTCCTCTACCTCTTCCCTTAAATCTTTTCTTTCTTGGTTGTGAAGGTCCTTCCACTTCAAGTTTCTTGGAAGGCATTTGCAATCATGAATAATTTTAAGATTACAAAACTAACTAAAAAAAAAAAACTTTAATGGTTCATAACCCTTCCTTGAATTCTTGGGTTTGATAAAAATCAATGCTTAATGTTAACTTGAATTCTAATTGGGATTGCAAAGTTAGAAAAAATTGTAACTTTGATAAATCCTCCTTCAATAAAAATTCTTAATTGAAAATTTTTTAATATTGACAAAAAAATTTATCGTTTATGACCTATCACAATTGTTAATTTCTTGTTTAAAATGTATTTGAATGGTTATTTGGAAAAAATCATTAGGTTTATTAGCCTCTATTAAGTTAAAATATAATCATCTCTTATTATTCTTACCCTTTCTTTGTTCCTCCAGGCATTAGAAAAATTGGATGCAATTTGCACAACTACATGTAGTACTCTTCTCCATGACTAAGTTGGTCACTCCAAAAGCAAAAGGAAACAAGAATGACTCAAATTAGAGTTGTGGCGAGAAAGATATGGCTCTCTAAACCTTGTAGGTTAGAAAAATAGGATGAACTCCCTATGTGTGAAATGAGAGAATAAAAAATTTTCTAATACCTTGCACACATATATAGATTTTTATTAGGGATACATTGTAGATATGACATCATGGATGTGATATTGTAGGGGC
Source organism: Gnetum montanum (assembly GCA_015680685.1). Lineage (NCBI taxonomy): Eukaryota > Viridiplantae > Streptophyta > Gnetopsida > Gnetales > Gnetaceae > Gnetum > Gnetum montanum. Next base: position 670,707 of record MNCI01020745.1, on the reverse strand, counting down.
TAATATATCATATCTACGATATCACTGTGAAAATTTTCAAGATTTTGTGCAATTTTTGATGAAAAAATTAGATAAAATGAATAGTGTAGAATGTATAGAGATGGTCCAAAGGGTTCTTAATTATAGGTGATGCTTAGAATGTAAGAATTTATCATTGAAAATGTGTGAAATGAGTTTGGATAAGGTAAGTCAATTAAGTTTTGTAGGAGATGGTTGGTCAAAATTGTCAAGTATATGAATGAAGTTGAGTATGTAGGAAAATAACAATGATCATATAAGTATTTTGGAGAGACAAGATGATGTGGAATTGTTCATCAAGTATGAAGCACAAGAGTTATACAAGTGGATGCTCCCCAAAGTAAGCTCCGACTCTTAGTACCCTTGTGTAACCACACCTACAAGTGTCTGTAGGTACTCAAGGAGTTAAATGTAAAACATACTTGTCTCCCAAAAACACACATGCTAGTATTGCCTCAATAAGAAAATAACAATATATTTTACAAAACCATCAAATTATGATTGTTTATGACAATGTGCTGGAATAGTAGTAGCAGGGATTGTAGAAAATGGGATGTGAGGTGTCTTATCATAAGCATAATGAATTCTATGTATGATGCATGGTTAAAATAATCATTAGTCCTTCCGTCTGAGATCCAAACCAAGTCCATATTACTTACCAATGCATTGCATTATATTATCTCAAAAATAATAGCCACAAGACTACCAATCTTGCAAGAAGTATTAACACTTGGCAATGAGGTATAAGGAAGCAATTTATTAACAACATAGTTTATTTTAAAGGACACTTGGCCATTGGATAGAGAAGTGTCTTTAGGCATGGATAACATGTCTTTCTAGCCTTGTAACTAATGTGAGTCTAAGAAACCTTGAAAATTCTAAGAAGTTACCTACCTTTAGGTATGGGTAACATGTCTTTCCAGTGGAACCCCCAAAAATTTTTATTAGGTATATTTATTAGCTTATTACTATTTTAACTTTACCAGAGAATTGCCTTTAGGCATGGGTAACATGTCTTTTCAGTGACATGATAAGGTAGCACTTATTTTAGGCATACTTCCGTTCTTTGTTAGAAGACATGTAAATAATACAACTTCATAGTAGAATAAGACTTATAGTAGTAGCTTTAGAAAATTCACAAATCCCTTTGATGTCATACTCTTTTGATTTCCATTTGGTTCTTTACTTTTTTATTCAAGTATAATGATCATAAGTTTATTTTAGTTTTATTATGAAAAGAATGTCATTATGTCCATGGTAAGAATCTCTTATTATTAAAAATGAGTGGATGAATGATGTGGTCTCACTGCATATATAACTAATCTTTTAATGATTTCATAACATAGGGTGAAATTCTCATTGTTTTGACAACATGTTATTTTATTTCTTTAAACTTTATTAGAAAAATCAAAAAAATATGTACATGAAAAATAGTAAAAATTATTGAAGAAGGAAAAATAGGTAAGAAAGGAAAAACATATAAAGAATTGGAAAGATATTAAAGAATGAAAATCAATTAAGAAATGAGAAAAGTATAAAAAATAGGAAAAATATCAAAGAATGTAAAAAATTAGGAACAAATTGAAAAATATAACAAAAAAATGTAAACAAAAAAAATTATAAGCTAAAAAGGTTGAAATGCACTTATTAATTTTTGATTCACATTAAGGTACCATTGGTGACCATTCAGGACCACCAACGTTGTGGGCCTTCATTCTCAAGACTGAGGTAATGTAAAATGAAGGTGTTCTTCAAACAAGGTTTAGGTGCTTGCTAGCCTTTGGCAACACCAAGGCTTGGATACCTTTAAATAGACTCAGTGGTTATGAAACGTGAGTATGCGTTTGCTATTATAAATGTTGAAACAATTGGGTTGTGTATGAAACTATAATTGGCTATCATAAAAGAAATTCAGCTAACTTTGTTGAATATTATGAGTTGTTGAAGGTTCCTATTTTGTTAAATCACTTAGTCTATGTAGTCCTTATTGTACATCACTTGTAACAAATAAAATTTTACAAAAACGTTTGAGCACAATTCTGCCAATCTACTCCTCATTACCCCCAAAGAGAAAGTTTTACAAGAAAATTAGAAATAGAGCAAGATTTAATGAGTTTTAGAAAGAGAAAAGAAGAGAAAACAGATTTGTGTTAAGCAAGATAAATTGACATGAGGAAACCCTTTGCAATAAAGATATTCCAATTCAATCTAACTATGAATTTTCCAAACTCTCTAAGCTTAACAAGCAATTTCATAAAAGATAATCTTATTACACTACCAAAAATGCTGCATAAATGACAAAGTATGAGCTTCTATTTTAACAAGTTCATAGTTGTTGAGAATTACATTTAATAGAGCCTTCAGAAAAATTTGACAATTTTAAGATTGAAATACTAAGGAAATACACTTTAAAATAATGAAGCTATTTCAGTCATCTCAAAATATCAAAGATTTTCTTAGATCCTCTATGCTCAAAATAGGCAATTTCGTTAAGAAATTACTATTAAATTGCTCTAGAGGCTTTTCAACAACATAAGCTTTTTTATGGAAAACTTTAATAGAAGTCTAATATTGAACAAAAATGGAGTTATAAAGAAAACTTAGAAAAATCCTAAAATTAAATGCCAAACATAGTACTATCTAAACCATTAGTTAAGTAACTAAAACAAAATAGGAAGAAATGAACATATATGATTAAAACAAAGTAGCTGAATTGATGTCTTTAGCAAGCCATGCTTTTATAATCTTCAATCTTCTTCCAAGTTGCTTCCTCAAATCCCTCCTTGAATTCTACCTTTGAAAGCCTTTTATAGTGACTTCAAGGTAGTTATAATCATAATGAGAAGTTGAGATAAGTTACAAACATTATGGGGGTTGGTTATAATCATAATGAGAAGTTGAGATTACTAGTTATAACCACCATGGAGTTATAACCATAATTGCTAAGTGTCCTTTTTTGGTAGTTACAACTACCAAGGTAGTTAATTATAACTATCATAGACAATGACAAGTGTTCAATTAGTATGGGGCATTGAACAAGTGTACCATAATAAGTTTTTTTTTTTTTTTTACTTTTATTTTTAATACAGTAACTATAACTTTGTTTGCCTGGTATAGTTGAAGTAGCAACCCGACGTGTTGGCTTGGAAGTATAGATTATGCACTCACACAAACATACACAAAAAGCCGGAGGCAAGAAATGTGTGTGTTGGAGGGTTGCAAATGTCATTTTGCACGGCGTCAACTATGCCTACGGCAGTAACGGCATCCTCAACTCCAGTCGCAGCTTTCTCATAAGCAAACAACCAACTGAACGTGTGCTGCCTGTTTGCAGGTGTCGATGAAGCCGTCGCTCATGATCAAGAATGCTATCGCATTACCAGCCTCATTGTCACCACGTCAAAACTATAGACGTCCGCCCCGCCAGCTTTTTCATGGAGCTGCAGAACACTGGTCATCACAACATGTCGTTTCACTACACCTGCAACTGCCCTTGGGACTGGTTTTGGCCATGGAATTTTTTATTTCTGTTGCTGGACTTGATTTTCTTATTCTTTGGTGCAACAACCCATCATTAGAAATGCTTCTTTGAAAACTGCTACCACTGCCACCAGTGATGCATTCTGAAGGAATCGTCTTCGTCAATGGTGGTTTTCTTGCCATTTAAATCAATTTTATTCATGAGAGCTCGTTTTCCAACACCAACATTTCTGGACGCCTAATATTTGATTTCATTCCATGTTTCTGACTTGCCAGTGGAATCCTTCCTTCATGTCAAATCATATGCTCCTACAACCGCCCTGCTTTACTTAGAACATCAACTATGCGAGCATAGTGCATTTCGGCGTAGGCCTTGAGCGCGGAGGGAAGAGTGTGGCTATCAGGAACAAAACCCTCGTCCATCATCATTATCGTCATCATCATTTCAGATTAGATGAGTTGCTTGAATCCGAGGAAATTTTGAACGCAAATAATGAATCATCATCAATTCTGGAATTTCGCGAGATTGAAATACTGAGGCTGAGCAGGTGCTGCAGTGAATCTGAGATGGAAATTCCGAAGGAGTTTGGAGAATTGAAAGAGATTAGTAACGATAATATGTGGAACAAGGCTGTGATGTTTGGATGGCGTGTTTTGGAGGATTTGCTCCTCTGTGAATCACTGAATTGGCATTGGATTCACTGGAATTCTCCTAACATGGATGTGAACTTCAGTAGGAGCAAGACCAAAGGCGTTATCCATGAATCCAGGCCAACAGTGCTTGTATCCAATTATCACATCGTAAACTTTTGTTCGTGGGAGGAGGACATTATTTAGAACTAGAAAACCATGCCTTCTCTGCGTACTGTTGGCTTCTTACGCATTTAACCTCCGTGAAATTTGTGCCTTCTGGGTAAAGAACCAACCACAATGGATCATGCCGATCTTTGAAGGTCGTGAGCATTGACTCAAAGATGGGCTTGTTAGTTTCCCCATTTCTATGAATTAGGATAGACTCACGTATGTAAAATCCCCATCCAAAAATGGGCACATTCCGCACACTGCTCTTCAGAGCATATTTGATGAACCCTAAGCAATTTTTTCTTATTGCAAGGCTCATACATACATCCAATCTACTTCTCTCCGATGATTAGAAATCCGCGAAACATGTTCTCTTGCAAGGATGTTATCTCCAGAAAATAAAACTTTAGTACCATTGATATATTCAAATAGCAGGGCCACATGGCTTACCAACCATTGATATATTCAAATAGCAGCGGCCACATGGCTTACCAAAGATTGAACAAGAAGGCTGTTGCTCCCCTGTTGTAATGTATGCTTGTTAAACAGGGAATCGATCTGTTCATTTTGCCACCAGTGATTTAGCAATGACCATCATTTGGTTCATGAAATAGAAGAAATGTGCCAATAGGTACCTCCCCACGATTGAACTCATGGGTGAGTATTTGGAGAAGGGACCCTAGATCCCCAAAATTACACGCTTGACNGAGTATTTGGAGAAGGGACCCTAGATCCCCAAAATTACACGCTTGAGGTTTCTTGTTTATCATCCTTAGTGATTTAGATTTTTGTTTATTATCCCATGTGACATTGATGATAACCAAATTTTGATCATTAAGAGACTCATATCATGTTGGACTAGCTGATATTCTTATTTTAGATGGTCTAGATAATTTTAGGTTTTGGATCTCCATGTTCACTATTTGTTGTTGGTGTATTGTCATGGTTTAGAATATTCTTTTGTAAGTTCTCGATTTAGGTCATTTTCTTGAGGTAAGAGTTGATAAGTGGGTTTGATGTTTTCATGCATATTTTGGACAGTTTCATGTTCTCATTTCTTAATTAGTGGGTATCTTTTGGTTTAGTAACCATTGTTTCTTTTTGCATACACACTTGTTTCAATCCACAACTGCATCCTTCTTCATTGTAAGTAATGCATAGAATTCTATGTCTATGTGGCTCTGTGCTTATCTTCCTTGGAAATTTCCAAGGACAATTCTCTTATGTCTAACTTAGCATCAATTGTGCTAAGCTATGCTCTCCTCATAATGATCGGAGAGTCCTTGTTATCATTATTCACATTGATCACTAGAAAATCTACTAGATAGGACCATCCATTGATAGTGGTCATAACATCTTCTACTTATCCTAGAGGAATGATAACTAATTGATTTGTAAGCTCTAGTCTTATGTTGCACTTCTTTAATGGTGGTAGGTTCCATGCCTTATACATTTCTTGAGATATCAAGTTAGCTCTAGAACCTGAATCTAGTAGAGCTTTACATAGTGAATTTCTAGCAATTTGCAAATAAATCATAGGGTTTCTAAGATCTATTCTTTTCTTAGGAAGAGTTCCTACTTTTATCCAATCTAATACTGTATCAGTTAGCATGACAGTTGTAAGTTTTTTATTTGATTATTGTGAAAGCATGATGTTTGTAGGAGGATCTATTATAGGAAGAACACGATTGGATAAAGCTCTTGCTCTACCATCTTTTTCTAGACTTGTCCTTAAGAAAGAATGTTTTCTAGATTTACCTTGAGCGTTGCTGATATGAGTCTCTCTCTATATACTCACTATCCTAGTCACACTTTTTTGTTGTGGTTGTGAAAGCAGTTCTCCTAGCATGACTAGTGGCAACACTGATGGTAAGGAAATGGAGCTTGGTATGAGGAACTAAGTGTTAGTTGGGATATATAAGAATTAGGATCCATGCATAAGGTAGTAGGTATGTAGTACTTTGGTGGACAGTAAGAAGAGGAAGTTGGATAGAAGTGTTTCTAAGAGAGATTGGATGTTGTACATAGTATCCATAGGGATTAGGTTACCTATCTGGATATTGTTGCCTTGGTGGTAACATTCCCCATGCTTATGGTTGTTGCCACTACTACTAGTATTACTCTTGTAGTTGAGGATACACCCTACTTGGATAATATGATTGTTGGTAGTGTTTTTTGAAATTACCTTATAAATAAGATAATTGTCTAGGCATTTATTTCTTCACAAATTTTGGATTAAGTACATATGCCCCAAACTCTTGTAAGTGGGCCATAATAGGGCAATGTCGTTTAGGATGTTCATATTGGCACAATTTACACCCTTTGTCATCTTTTGAATTGAAGTCTGTTACTTCCTCCATTGTAGTAACTTTTTCTTTACTTTTGTAGTTTTCATATCCATTGTCTCTTTTCGTCTTCTTGTCTTTACTTCTTTTTAAGGCTTATTTGATCCTTTATTATCTCTAGTGTCATAGCAAACTTCTCATCTAAAGAATCCCATATTTTCTCTACCTTTGTTGCAATATCATAGACTAATTTTTGGATCAGTAAAGTCTTTTGCTAATTTTTTTCCTTAACTCTCCTTTCTCTTTTGCAACTTGGTTTATGAGTCTTTGGATCTGATAAGCTATCATTTCGGATAATTTGCCTTGGGCATATACCCCAAGGGTTTCTCTTATCTTGTTCCTTAGCCCATTTGATATGGACATCAAACAAGCCAAAGTAACATCTCTTAATGATGGGAACTTTCCTTGGAGTTTTGGCATGTTTGGGAGTATTTTGGGGTAATTTTGATGACTTTAGGATATTTTGGGAGCTATGGGGACTTGTTTGGAGGTGTTTGAAGGTTCTAGGACTCAAAACAAGCATCCTTAACTTTGACCTTCATAGGATAAATAGCGAGTGGCAAGTATATCCTACGCCCAACCATATGAATCACTAAGTGTTCACATGTGATTTGGTCAAATTCCATAGACTTATAGCCTTCTAAGTACACTAGTTTTTGGAAAGTGAAACTAACCGTTGTAATTGTTGTCTTCCCAATTACACTTGTGAAATGCAAAGGTATGGTTAAGTGTAAATAAGGCATATGATTTTTATCATTTTTATGCTTTATGTTCTAAGTCGCCTAAGAAGAAAGAATAGAGAATTAAAAATATTTAATTGTTAATTTAATCTAACCAGCTAATATCTAACTAATCCTAGTATAAGCATCTGTTTCCACTTACCGTATACATTTTGAACACATTTAACACTACTAGGTTACCAAACGTTAAGCATTACTGGGATTACCAAGTGTCAAGCGTATGCTTGTAGTGGGCATACTTATGTGTTTAATTTATCACTATTTAATATAGCTTAATTAATTATTTAATTACTTAAAATAATTAAATAAAATTGCATAAAATACTAAATGCATAAAGAAATAATTAATTTATTTCAAAGTGCTGCAAGGTTTATCATAAAGCTTGTCTTTATTACTGTAAACACTACCATGCTTAGGTATAGCAGTGCTCGAATAAAGATCCATACACTCTTTGACTTCTACTGTGAGAAACTTAGAAAATATTCTAGCTTTCAAGTGGAAAAACTGCTAGACCTTCGCTATAACTATGACAAAAGATGTCACAAACATGATGGGTGAGCATGTAATTAGAGGCAAAAATAAACACTGCGTTGATGAGCTCACGTCAATTTCACATTGATGAGATCACATTGACGAGACCTCGTCAATGTAACCCATGATGCAACTCATCATACCTCCATGATTGAATGAAAACTCGTCCTTGAGTGAACAAAAGGAGGAACACGTTTCTTACAAAATTTTGGAAAGGTACGAGATTATTGACTAACTACTAATATACACAAATACAAATAAACACTAAGTGCTTAAGTGTATATATTTACAATCATTACAAAATTTTGGTGTTTAGGATAACAAAATTGAATACCAGGACAAAAATGACAAACACAATTTCTCTAATGGTGCAAACACGAGAAAGAAGTTCAAATGATCCTAGATGGTGGAGGTTCCTAAGGCTCCAAAGGACCTTCTCTTGCTTTAAGTGCATGTGGTGGTTGAGGTGGTTGTGGTTGTCTTGTGGTAGCCGTAACTTTTGATGGAAGAAAAAAAGGCATCCAACAGTGCCTTCATGTTCGCTTCCTTACTCCTTGGATTGTTCACGATCCATGCCACATCGCGAATACAGGTAGGTGTGGGAATATTCGAAGGATAGGGCATTGTTGGGAATAGCTCCTTCGCATTGATGAACCAGGCAGCAAAAAGTTTTTATATTCAACATCAAACACCTTTATTGCATTGTATAGCTCTTGGTAGTCACTTATTATCTTGGCTAGGTTCTCAATTGTACATCGTTGATCGGTAAAGTGCTACCTAAGAACATCGAGTTATGCATTTTCCACCTCAAGCTTCTAGTTGGTGTCTTTATGATGCTTGAACTCTACTTCGTACAAGTACGAATTGGCCACTTGTTTCTCCAATTTAGATCATGGTTGTCTAACAATTAGCATTGCCAAATTTGCATAACGAAGATTGGCAAGCTTCATGTACTCCATTATCTTCTCAATTTGCAGCTCCTTCATGTAGATCTCCACCTTATTATAGTCATTAAGCCCATAAAAGATAGGCTACCAAACATCACGTCCTTCCTTAAACTGTTGGAGGGCCACATTAACTTTCACCTTCATTAGCCGAATATGTTTCTCATTGATTTCTTTTTGTAGACCAACATGATCTTTGTAGTGATATTAGACTCTCTTAAACTTGAGAGCCTTATTTTTCCAGGTGGCTACCTCTATTGTAGATGTCTAGAGAAGAGCTCAAATTTCCACCATGGAGAGATTTTTCTTTTCGATTGTCAATCTCCTTAGTTCATTGTTCACTCTAGCTAGTTGCTTCTATTGTTGATGGATGAAATCTTACATTTGCTACTTTTGCGCGTCAACATTCCATAGATGATGATTTTTTGCAATCAAAGTTACATTCTCCTAGCGAGTTTGGTCAAAGGCCTTTTGGATAATATGCATGGTGGCATTGGCCAAGGATTGATCAAAGATCATTGTCTTCTTTATGTCCTCAACCTTCTTGAGCTTTTCTTGAAGTTGTTGAAAAGATTCATCATGGGTTAGTATAGGGTTGAGAAACACAGGATCAGCAAGGTAAGCTCTTAGTTCAGCAACCTCCCCAACCAAGTGTTGGTTTTGGGCTTGGGCTATTTTGAGTTGCCCCTCCATGATAATGCATTTGCCCCTTACTTCCAACAACTCTAACTAGGCTGTAGTGATTGTATCTAGAAGGTCAAAGACATCTGAAATCGATTATCTGGTTCCCACCAATCAGTCCAGTAACTCCTTGTGCTAGGTTGCGCTCAATCTATCGTGAACTATTCTTACCGGCATCTACACATCTTTGAGTGTAGAAATATCTAGTATAGATGTCGCAGGTGCCTGAGCAATTCTATTAGCAACCACCTCTGTTACTGTCTCTTGCCCATGGTGCTACATGATCAAGACAGCTGTCCTATTGCCATCCTCCAAACGCTCTGAGAAAGCAGCAACATTCCCAGAGATTTGTGGGACTTTATGCTATTTTGAGAGAGATATTGTTATCTCTAAAGCACTAGGATTTTGTATCATGGGTAGTTGTGTTCTTTGGGCTAAGAAAATTGGCCCACTCCCTCCATTTGGTTGATGATTCAAGCCACTTTGTTGAGGTGACTCATCGTTGTGCGATACAAAAATGGATTGCTACCACTCATTCCTACTAACTACTCCTGCTCACATAGGAGTTGCTCTTGGATCTTATACATTTGTTCAAGGGTAGCATGGGACTCTAGCATTGTTTCGTGAGTGGGCAGTGGAGGTGGTGGTTGCTGCTTCTCTTCCTCAATTGTAACAAGGGTCTTGTTTTTTATTATTTCTAGCCAAAAGGCAAAAGGAGCATGCTTGATTGCATCATTGGTGTAGTGATCTATTCTTGCCCTTTTGCACAGTTTTCTAATGAGGTAGGAAAAGGGTAGGGCCTTCCTTCCATGTTTATTCTCTTTGAATTGCTTGTCTATCTCTAGATAGATTAGCTATGGAAGATTAATGGGGAATTTTCCACTTAGAGCAACACATGCATGAGTGGAAAAGGTAGTCACCTTACTAAGCCTCACCATTAGTTTGACATGATGGGTTACTATCTTGAAATACACGCATTTTGCCACAGTGAGCACACCATACTCCTTGTAGGTCACTCCATAGCATCGCTGGGTCCACACCTTATTTACGTTAGGGTCTACCTAAGGTGAGATCTCTACCAAACTAGTTCCAGTATCAAGAAAGTTGAGAGCCTGTACAATTGCTTCCACCAAGTAAGACACGTGAATGTCCTAGATTCTAATTGTGGCACCTAGCTGCTAGTTATTCTAGAAGAGGTAGGTATCTCCCATGTACCACTCTTGACTGGAAGTGATGATTGGACACATGGGAAAGGTCCACAATTAAGCTTTGACTTCCTTTGGAGAAAACTCTAGGAATGCTCCATAGTTCGATTCTTGGAGAATCGAACGTTGAACATCCCTAGGCTTGATTTGATTAAGGTAGACATAGGTCAAGGTAACTTCAACTTTAGGCATTAGACCCAATGCCTCATCTTAGTAAGATTGCTCTATTTTTGCTTCTTTTGAAATCTAACGAATAGATTCTGCTTTGGGGTCCTCATGAAGAGGTCCGGTGGCATGAGTTTTAGCTTGCTACTCTTGGAGTTGTTCTTGTTGGCCCCTTCCAATTCTAGGCTACTTATCCCTAGGTCAAGATGGTCTTGCCTCCAGTCCATGCTTTGGTCTTGGTGCCATCTATGATCACAACATGATCAAGGATTAGCATATAGTATGTAACTCATAACATTAAATACCTTATCTCTTTTGGGACAGTTACACTTGGCTAAGGTGTGGTCATGATAGATTGATTTTTAATATTATTTTAATATTACTTTAATTAATTTTAGGTTATCAGAGTTTTTTGGAAGGGTTTAACTTTCATAGGTTGATAATTTAATATTATTTTATTCATTAAATCCATGGGGAGGTTAGAAAAATTTTGAAAAAGTTTTTGTCAAAAACCTAAGGTTTGTGATCTCCACAACATATAGCATACCTTCGGTAGCTAGAGAACTAAAAAATGACTAAAATTGGACAAGCAGTGTAAAAGATATGGGCTCTAAAAAATTGCAAAACTCCCCTCTTATTTGAAGCAAAATGGAAAAAATTGCTAAGTGTTGCACTTTATTTATAGTATTTTTACCATGTGTTAATAGGGCCATGTCGATGCATTTGTTGACCACCATTGACTTTTCAAAAAGTCAAGAAATACAAGGAGTTTTTACGTGAAATCGAAGTCTTTTGGAAGCCCATGAAGCCAAGAACATGATGAAATGTATGAAGAAGATTTGATAGGTTGCAAAAATGGAGAAATTGTTGGGAGAATGCAATTTATGGAAGAAATGCTTTAAGGAGCGTATAGTTGGATGTAACCAATGAGGAATGCAAATGATTTGATTGCAAGAATGCCTAAGGATAAGTCACTTAATGAGCCTAACCAAGAGCTATGCAAGTGGGTCCTCCCCATAGCTGGCTCATGTCCTTTTTTCCTTACATAACCTCAACCCAAGGAGTTTGTAGGCATCATAGTTGATTAATGGTTATGAAAATTTAAAGACCGAATTTGGAAGAATCTACCTAAGAATTTCCATACATCAAACTAAAACATTGAACAAGACATGTAAACTGGCAGTGAGGTGAAAAATGGAAAGTACTGGCGAATGAAAGGGAGTGGAGTGGAGTTCTAAATCATGGTCACATGAAGTCCCTTATGGATTATGTGGTTAGATGGCCCAATAAGAGCCATCCTTAGTTTAGACCAAAACCAACCACTTTTAGTGACTTCACATCACCACCCTAAGACCATTTTAGCCTCTCTAGACACAACAATGCTCTCACAGATCAAACACTATTCCTTATTTGAGAAGAAAAGAGAAGCAAGAAGTGCGAAAGGGCCTTAGTTAGAGGGGACCTTCAGGCATGGGTAACTTAACTTTTTAGTCCCATAACCAATGCTTGTAGCTAGTTTATTTTGTCTAAGGGGTGTGCTTTGAATTCCCATTATTTTTTTTCTCTTTTTTTTGGATTTTATGTTTTTATGGATTTTTGGATGGGAACCACACTATGCAAAGACTTATTTAACTTCCTGTTATTGGTCAACATGAAACGGTGACAAATCCATAAAAAACACTCAAGCACTCAAGTAAGTAGAATGGTACAAGGAGTAATGAATCCTATTAAAATCACATCCTTTTCAAACCTTTTGGATCTTTCCTGATTTTGAAAACTACCAAGGTTACAAGTTTGTTAAGGTTTTATGAATAAAAAAGGAACCTTATACTTCCAAAACAAGGAAAACCATAGGGTCAATAGATGGATGGATGACGTAGACTCACTACTGGCTCCATGAGAAAGAAACTTTGTCTTAGTTATCAATCATCAAAATTCAAAAATAAAAACTAGTCATTAGCAATCAAAAACATTAGCTACAAACACCATAAGAAAATAGCTACAATATCACTATGTCCTATTGGTAATAAAGCATTTTATTAGAAAACAATAAGAAAAACTCACACCAAAAGAAAGTAAAATATAAAATAAATTGTAAAAATATTCAAGACAGATAAAATATACAAATGATGTTGTAAAGCAAAAAAGTGTAAAAGAAAACAAAGAAATTGTAAAACAAAAAGTAGAAAAACTAAGGAGCCACTTATATGATCAACACGGATGACCATCTCCCCCATGACTGAGTTGAAAGGAAAAGATTTGAAAGATTGAGTGTGCTTGTCCATTTGATGAGGTATTGATGGCATTAGCTTGTTTGAACTCATGGAAAGGCTTTAGTTATTACATGTTAATCAATTGCTTTTTGTTTAGGCTCTCAGGTTTGTAAATTATCATGGCCTCAGAAGGAAAGATTTCATAGATGATATAAGGTCCTTTCCATAATCTTGAAACTTAGTCTTTTGAGGAACATGTGTAGGGTTCTAGTAAAGGACTTTATCTCTAGGTCAAAATTTAACTTTCCTTATTCTAAGGTCATGGTGTTGTTTGCTAAATTCCTTGTGCACTTCATTCAAGGACAAGGCTACCAACTGATTCTCATCTAGCATGTTAAAGTTGATCGATCTCTCTTTTTGTGCTAGGCTCAGGTCAAGGTCTAGGTCATAGGTTGTTGAAAGTGTACAGAGCTTAGATTGAACTGGAAAAGTTGGTAAATTTCCACACACCAACTCATAGGGAGAGAATCTTATAGGGAGCTTTCATGTTGGGAGGTATGTCTAGAGGGCATCGTTAAGTTTTGTGCTCTAGTCTCTCCTATATTTGCTAACTGTTCTTGTTAAGATTTTTGTGATCTTCCTATTGGTAACCGTTGCTTAA
>MNCI01020745.1:633233-656355 GCA_015680685.1 Gnetum montanum | reverse complement strand
ATAAAATAAAATAAATGCATAAGAATATAAAATAAAAGAAATGAGTAAGAAAAAAATCTCAAGTGCTGCAAGGATGAATCAAAGAGCTCGTCTTTATTGTTGTACACAAAGTATGCTTAGGTACACAATGCTCAAATAAAGATCTGTCCATACTTCGACCTCTTGCTACAGGCACTTGGAAAATACTCTAACCTTCAAACAGACGACAAGAGTTTTGCAACTTGACTACTACTAGACTTCTTCTTGACTCCTTCTTCTGAATTAATCCCTATTGTGTGCCTAGGCATTGTATTTATAGGCCTAGGAGTAACCTAGGAATAATTGCTCTCATCACTTGCCTTCAAGATTTTAATGGTAGTGCATCTCCTTACATAGTGGCCCCCACAAGGACCCTTATGAGCATCTTGGAGAATGCATAATTGATCAGCATCAAGAACACACCAATGAACCAGGCCATCGATGCACACCTTGTAAAGATGTCTATTGATTTCCATGAATCATTTGGTTTGATGAAGAAATTGTTGTTTCTTCCAGTGGTCTAACTCTTGTGGCATCTCTTGAGTGAGAAGATAAGTGAGAATGCCATTATACCATTTTTTTCAGTGAGAACTTGTTCATTTATTGCATCGAAAAAGAGGAGTTCATTAGGAAATTGATTAGAAAGCAAACATTCCTCTTTGTTGTCCCATCGTAATCAAGACAAGTGGTCAACAACCATATTCTCAATGCCCTTTTGATCTCCCATTATAAGATTGAACTTCTATAAGATCACCAACCACCATATGACACAAGGACTCACCGTTGGCTTGTTCATAAGGATGCAAATGGCACTATGGTCTATGTGCACAAACACCTAATATCTAAGCACATAGTGCCTAAATTTCTCCAAGGCATACACCACTACAATTAGCTCTTTTTTGGTTGTGATGTAATTAAGCTATGCACCAATAATGCTTTAGCTTTCATAGTAGATGTAATATGGATTTTTTTGATCATCCAACTACATAAGCATAGCTTCCAAGGCATAGTTTGATGGATCTGTCATAATGTGAAATTGTCAAGACCAATTAGGTGCTCGTAGAATTAGAGTTTCTACAAGCCTCTATTAAGGCTCTAGAATGCCTTTTCACATTCCTTGGTCCATATGAATGAAGCATCTTTCTTTGTAAGTTTGATCAATGATTTCGTGATCTTAGAAAAATTCTCTATGGATCATCGATAGTAGCCATTATGTTCGAGGAATGACCAAACATCTTTAATGGTTTTTAGTTGGTGGGTTATTCCTTGGATGACTCGAATCTTTTTAGGATCTACCTCAATCCTTGCTTGAGAAATTTTGTGCCCTAACACAATGCCCTCTTGGATCATGAGATGGCTCTTTTGCCAATTGAGCCAAAGATTAGTCTTCACACACCTTTTAAGCACTTTCTCAAATGTAGTGCTATAGGTGTAGAAGTCATTCATGAAGACTTCCATCCCACTACCAATCTTCTATTGAATAATGTTCAGGACCAAGTGTTGAAAAGTTGCAAGGGCATTGCATAGACCAAAGGGCATCTTACAATATGCAAAAGTTCCCTAGGGACTTGCANCCTTCTCCGCGAAGTGTCGCGGCCTATAAATACCCTAGTTGACAAAGATACAAGGGTTGGTTGGCAAAAATTCAGGTTGGCAAAATCAGAGAAGCCGAGGCATATTCCTAAGCACCAGAGCATTTAGCATTTTGGAGCAGAAATACAGAGATCAGCGCTTTGGCAATCGTGGACCTCATCATCTTACAGCCGATGCAGAGTACAGTTCAAATCGAGTACCGGTGACAGGAGTAATCGTTCTGCTGAAAAGACTCTACCCATCAGAAACAGTTGATCGGTAGACGTCAAAGCTTGGCCCGCCTTGCATCTCAGCTTAGCCCACGAGGTAGATCGGACTTCTGTTTAAACCGTTTTGCTTGTTGTTCTGTGCTTGTTTCACATCCTGTAATCGGGGATTCCCCAGTGTAGTTTCTCATACGAAATATACATTTGTAAGTCAAAGCGCAGATCTTGAAGCTACGTGTTTCTCTTTTGCCAGCCTCCTTTCATCGTGTTTAGCATTATCGCCGTTGCAATCCAATTATATCGTTTTCCCCTCGTTTTACGACGTCCCAAATCAGATCGCTTTCTTTTACGCACGTTGCATCGTTTTACTGACTCGTAAGTCCCTGTCTGATTGACAAGACCGTTCAGGGCGCCGCGGATTCGTTTTTCCAGCATAGCCCTCGCGCAGATCCGTGGCTAAAACTGTGTACGTCGGAATATCGGTCGGTATTTCCAGCTGCCGACGTTTTCTGTCGTTACACCATGCAAAGTGTGTTGCTCTCAAAATTAGTTATTAGCCACTAGATGTCCTCCTGTTTTGTGGTTGTTGCACATAGGCACTTTAGGATTTTAGATTCATCTACATACTATCTACATGCTTTGATTGATGTGCTTTTGATAAACTAGAGTTTCTGCGCAAAGTTGCACTTGATATCACTATACACGATGCATGGAACTCTCTTCTTGTCAATCTTTTTGAATAAATTTTTCTTGGAAATCTTTGGGGAAAGATCTTTGATGCCCATTCACGTATCAAAAATGCTCAACCAAGTCCTTACCATAAGTATTGGAAAGTCCCCCTTGTAATTGTTAACCTTGATTACATCCACAGACAATGGTCACAATGTCCTCCACTAATCCCAAGGAAATAATGATGGATTGATTTGTCAACTCTAAATAGATGCTGCTCCTATTGAGAGGAGGCAGGTTCCAAGCTTGGTACATTTCATGAAAAATAAGGTTGACACTAGAACTTGAATCAAGAAGAGCCTTGCATAGCTCATTTTCAATGATTTGCAAGTAGATCAAAGAACTGCCAAGATTAGTCCTTTTCTTGGGAAGGTTGCCAACCTTGATTCAATCAGATATAACATGGGTTAACATGACTATGCAAATCTTAGGAGGCATTTGGTTTGAAGGGCTCTCGAAAGGAATGGATGTAGAGGATGAAAGAGACCTAGGGTGATTGGCTGCATGAGTTGGTGAGGGCTTTGTAGGGTTATTGGGTTAGAAGCATGGTCTTTCATAGGATCTAGTTTCTAAACCACTCAATTGAGGAACCAGTTGTAAGTTAATAGCCTTGGTAGTGTTATGTTGATGCAGTTGTGCAGGAATTTCATCCTACATGGATGAAGCAAGTGGTAATTGGGTTGAGGGTGGAGGGATATGTGCTGAAATTAGTGATGCTAGAAGGAAGCGTGATTGTAAGAGTCATGTGAAGACATGGGTTGCTGAACATAGTATCCATATGGATTGGGTTATCTATAAGGGTACTACTACCTTGGTGGTGGCATCCCCCATGACTGTGGGTGTTGCCACTAATGGTACTGCTCATATAGTTGTGGTGGAGCTCCACTTGGATAATAAACTTCTTATTGTTGGTGGAATTGCCTTGGGTTGCCTTGAGTATAAGGCAACCTTCTTGATGCTTGCCTTTATGCCAATTTAGGATTCAGAGAATACATCCTAGATTCATGTAAGTGTGACACAATAGGGTAACATCCCTTAGGTTGTTCATATTATCATATGTCACACCCACCATCATCATCTGATTCTAACTTCACAACCTCTTATTCTACAATAGCTTTACCCTTACCCCTTTGGTAGGCATGTTCAGCTTCCTTTGTTCTCTTGCAGTCATGATTACTACCTTGCTCTTTAGATTCTTGTGCAATTTTGAAAGCAATTTGAAATTTTTCATCTAAAGATTTCCACATTTTGTCAACCTTAGTCAAAATTTCAAACACATATTTTTGAATCACTTCATCAAGGGGTGCCTCCCCCTCACTATCACAGGATCAAACCTCCCTTTTTCTAATGGAAGGTTCTTGATTATACTTCTCAATAGTTTCTTGTTTTCTTAGCTCACCTTCTTCTTTTGCAACATGCTCAATCAACCTTTGGATCTAATGAACCCTTAATTTTAATAATCTCCCTTGGGCATGGACTCCAAGTGTTCTCCTTATTTTTGATCGGAGCCCATCTATGATATGGCGAAGTTGCTCTCATTGAGAATAATCATGGCTAGGACATCTATGCTAGAGAGAGTAATGCCTACCCATGGCTATGTCCAAGGGTTTATGTGTTCCTTGTCACCAGCCTTGGATTTAGTTTCTTAAATTGGACACTATAGAGTATGTCTGATATTTATCATTGAGTAGCTCAAGCATTGTACTCCATCTACAAATTGATTCTGGCTCCAAGAAGTGGTACCAACTTTCTACTTCTTTTATGACTATCATGGAAAACATCTTAAATTTTTACCAATCATTCTCTATGTTTTGTAAGGCACAGACATCATGAAAGGCTTGAAGATGAGTTTATGAATCTAAGTTATATCCCCCCTCATATCTAGGGATATTATTCATATCCAACCTCTTAATTCTGCTATCTTTCACATGCTTTGTTAGAATTTTGATTGTCTCTACAACATTTAGCATGCTTCGAGTTGTAAGCAAAGGTTCATCATCATCATGATTTCAATGATGCCTATGATGTCCTCTACTACCCCTTTGTTCATGGTGGGTTTTATGATCATTGTCTTGCCATTCACCTCCATCATGATTTTGTCCCTTACGGTTTTGATCAAATTCAAAGGAGGAAGAAGAAGATGCAGATAAAGAGGATGAAGAGGGAGAAGGACTACCACCACCATGGTGTCTACCACCTCTTCTCTTCTTGTCATAACCATGATCATCAGGTTTATCATTGTCACAATCCTTGCCCAAGCCTTTGCCTTGACTTACACTTTTGCCTAAACCAAGATTGTTGATAGTGGATTGTAAGTGTGGGTTCAAGCTCCCTTCATTAGCGTCAAGGGATGGAGAATCTTCATGTTAAGAACCCCTAGAGGAAGGATCCTCCTTGTCATTTTGGTTCAGTAGGAACAAGAGGTTAGTGAATTGTTTTCTCTTTGTAGCTTCATGGTGCTTCTCTTGGTGCTGATCTTGTTTGCGTTATATTTCCATGGGACAGTAGTCCTGATAGTCATGGTCTTACACAACATATTCATCATGGAGATCCTAGATGCCCAACCTCTTAAGAGCTTCGAGTTACATACCAAGAATAGGTTAGTAGGGAGGCAAAACAAAATTTCCCTTCATATCTCTCCACTGCAGTTGTTCATCCTAATGCAAGATGAAGGTGATATAAGGTATAAACTCATCTAGATAAGTATACATCACCTTGAATTCTTAGTGCCTTGGCGGTTTTGATTCACCATGCCTATGAGAAGAAGACATTTTGGATTAAAAAAAAATCAATGTGCATTAATTATAATTACTATTTTTATCTTTTGAATGATTGCAACTTTCGAGTTCATTCCAATGATCTCAAATAATATTCACTAAGTCCTAGGTAGTGCACATATCAAACTATAAGTCCCCAGCAAAAACACTAATGATGAGTGGAAAGTATACCCTACATCCAACCATATGAATCACTAAGCATTCACACGTGATCCAATCAAATTTTGTGGACTTATAGCCTTCCAAGTACACTGGTCTCTAGGAAGTAAAACTAACCATTGTAATCATTGTCTTCCCAGTTACACTTGTAAAACACAAAGGTATGGTTAAGTGCAACTGAGGCATATGGATTTTATTATTTTTATGTTTTATGTTCTAAGTCACCTATGAATAGAGAATAGAGAATTAAAGATATTTAATTATTAATTTAATCTAACTAACTAATATCTAAGTAATCCTAGCATAAGCATCCATTCCCACTTGCTGTACACATCCTGAACATGTTTAATGCTATTGGATTACCAAACGTTAAACGTTACTAAGATTACCAAGCGCCAAGCATATGTTTAAAGTGGTCGTCCTTATGTGCTTAATTTATCAGTATTTAATCTAGCTTAATTTATTACTTAATTAATTTTTTAATTACTTAAAGCATTAAAGGAAATTGCATAAAATGGTAAATGCATAAAGAAATTAATTAATCTATTTCAAAGTGCTGCAAGGTTTATCAAAAAGCTTAGCTTTATTACTACACACACTATTGTGCTTAGGTATAATAGTGCTCGAATAAAGATCCATACACTCTTTGACTTCTACTACAGGCACCTAGATAAATATTCTAACTTTCAAGTGGAAAAACTACTAGAGCTTCGCTACAACTATGACAAAAGATGCCATAACCATGGTAGGTAAGTGCGTATTTATAGGTGAAAACAGACACTGTGTCGACAAAGTCATGTCAACGCATCAAATCATACATTGACGTGGTTGCATTAATGGGACTACATCAACGTAACCCATGGCATGACTCATTAATAGACATCTACATTGCATATGAAATGTCTCTACTAAGACATCTACTGCAAGATGTTTCCTTCAAGATGTCTACTCTAATAACTTTTGTACTCTGGAGAGATATCTCTTGTTTCTCGAAGACATCTTCCATAGATTTTAATGAGCATTCAATTGAATCATAAATTTGAGGAAAGATGAAGAGATAAGGGGGAAAAAGGTATAAATAGATCTCTTGGCTTTCAATTTGATCAAGAGAGTCCAAAGAAAGTCTGAAGAGAGTTTGAAGAGAGAGTCTAGGGAGAGAGAGGTGAGTGAGAGAAAAGTAGAGAGAGATAGAGTCTTGGCAAGGTACCTTAATGATCATCCTTGTGAGTGTGTGATTGCTTTGATTGAGTGTGTGAGACTTAGATTGAATCTCTTGTCTATCCTTGGGAATTGTTCTTCATTTTAGTTGTAATTTCTTAATTTGAGCAAGAATAAAGCTTTCATTTTCCTTTTCTTATTCAATTTGTTGTTTTATGAATTTGAGAGAGCTTGGATTGTGGAATCCATGGAAGCTCCTCATCAAATGGGCATTAGAGCAACTTGGGATTGAAGACAGTTACATTCAAGTTGATAATTCTCATCTCAATTGCAAAGAATCACTCCAAATTCTCAAGCTTGGATGAATTCTCTCTTGCTACTTGTTTTACTCATCTTAGGGTTTTAAAATTTTCCTTTGATCACCAAGTTTGTCATATCTTTCAAGAATTAGAAGATAATTATGGAATTGGACACCCATTGGCTTATAATAGATAGGGTTTGAAGATCTTATGGTCATTTCTCTTAAGATATGAGAATTTTTTGTCACGTTCCTTGAGAAATCTTGAAACTTTCACCTTTCCTTGTAGAATTTTTTGAAAATTGGCTTTTAGATTAATTTCCATCATGCCTCAAAAGAAGAAGATAGTTCAAGCTTTGTCAAGAGACATGGATGATATGAGAAATGCTCTCAAGCTCATTGTTGAGAAAATTGAAAAGCTTGGAAAGAACAAAGAACATGCTACTTCACCAAAAGCATCCAAGCAAGGGTACAAGTCATGCAATTCTTCACCAAGATCTTCTTCAAGACATTGCCCAATGCCATTCCTTGAAGATTATATTCCTTTTGAAGATAAATACTTTGAAGAATGAGAAGCTCAAGATAATGTTTCTCTTCATGCTCCTAGTACTAGAAATAAGTCTCAAGGTTTTATTTTTCCTAGGAAAGGGAAAAAGAAACTTCCTTCTAGGCCTTAAAGGAAGCAAGGTGAAGGAATTGAAGCCACTCTTGCAAAAGGTTTTAGACATGCTTCAAGAATGCCTCATGTTAAAGTTAAATCCTTCAATGGCATGGAAGGAACTAAAGCTTTTCTCTCTTGGCTAAAAATGATTAACAAGTACTTTGAACTTGAAGATGTGGAAAACTATCAAAAGTTGTCTTTTGCTAAAACCAAATTGGAAGGCATAGCACTTGTATGGTGGGAGAAGGAAAGTCATTCTTACAAGGTGAATAATGGTACTCCTATCAAGGATTGGTCTTTAATGCAGTTCATGCTCAAGCAAAAATTTGAGAAGACTCATCCTACACAAGAGGTCATTCAAAAATTAAAGTGCCTAAGGCAAGGTGATAAGACTGTGAAGGATTTAGTACATGGATTTTTGTAAGTCTTTCTACCTTGCAAAAGTTCATTGGAATGATTATGAACAAGTATCTAACTTTCAAGGAGGACTTAAAAGGGAGTATCAACAAGAGCTAACCTTCTATGAGCCTCAAACACTTGATGAGGTTTTTGAATTGGCTCTTAAGGTTGAGAAGAAACTTCAAGGCTATACTAGAAGTCCTAAATCTTCTAAGGGCAAGAACTCCAAAGCTTTTGAAAGTGAGAAAGAAGCCAAAAAAAAAATGAAAATGAAAATGTCAAGGAAGACACCAATGAGAAGCAAGAGAAGTTCAAGGAGGGCCAAGATTTCAAGAAAGACTACTTCAAGTATGGAAAAGGTCAAGGAACTGGCTATGCATCCAATCTTCAATGCTTCAATTGTGGTGAAAAGGAACACAAACAATGGAAGTGTAATAAGCCAAAGGTTTCCAAGAGAAAGGAACTCTAAATCTTAGTAAAGGAAGAATCCTCCAATGAAGGTAGCCCTCTTATGATTAAAGATGCAACAGAAATTAATTCTTGCATTTTTATGGAAAATGTAAATGTTAGTCAAGGAAATGAGGAAGAAATAAGATCTAATGAAGTAGAGATCAATGAGAAAATGAGTTCTCAAGTATCTCTTATTAAGCAAAGGAGTTGCAATCAAGGAAGGAAACCAAGGACTTCATCAAATGGACCAAGAGATCTTTAAAGTTCAAGATGGTGTATGCTGTTAATCAAGAACAGTGCCTACCTCATGAGTCATGGGAGGTGAAGANGAAACACATGGGATTTGGTGCTCTTAAAATGGAAGCATGGTGAAGCTTTTGAGGGCAAAGACCATATCCACTTTTCTTTCATGAATTTCTCCATTGTGATATAAGCATTCATGAATTTCTCCATTGTGATATAAGCACAAAATAGTGTGTGTGTGGGGGTTGCAAACATTGTGTTGTGTTTATGTATTTGTGAAATAAGTTTTGGATGGTAGAGATAAAATGTTGTGAGCTCTGACCATTCCATGTGTGTTATGCTTCGATTGAGTGTATGAGAGTTGGATTGAATCTCTTGTCTTTCCTTGGGAATTGTGCTTCCTTTCAGCTTTAATTTCTCAATTTGAGCAAGAATAAAGCTTTCATTTTCTTTTTTCTTGTTCAATTTGTTATTTTATGACTTTGAGAGAGCTTGGATTGTAGATTCTTTCCATGGGAGCTCCTCATTAGATTGGTTTGTGTCTGAATTGTGGCTTATGTGAGGGGGCAACAACTATCCTAAGTGTAAAAGAATTTTATGTGGGAATTAAGAGTCTTTTGAAGGAGGAAGGTGCTAATGTTGACATCAAATAGGCTAGAGTAATATCTCTCCAATGATAGGATCTTTCCCTGGAGTTTTGGCATGTTTGGGAGTGTTTTGGGGTTATTTTGATGACTTTAGAGTGTTCCAAGGGCTATGGGAACTTGTTTGGAGGTGTTCAAAGGTTTTAGGCCTCAAAATAAGCATCTTCGACTTTGACCTTGGCAAGATAAACATCTACATTGATAGTTAGACATCTACACTAACAGTTAGATGTCTACACTACATATTAGACATCTTTGCCAAGATGTCTCCTCCAAGACGTACACACACACACACACACACAGGAGAGACATATCCTGTTTCTCGAAGACATCTTCCATGGATTTTAACGAACATTCAATTGAACTATAAATTTGAGGGAAGATGAAGAGACATGGACAAAAAGGTATAAGTAGATCTCTTGGGCCTTCAATTTGATCAAGAGAGTCAAAAGAGAATTTGAAGAGAGAGTCTAGGGAGAGAGAGTTGAGTGAGAGAGGAGTAGAGAGAGATAGAGTCTTGGTAAGGTGCCTTAATGATCATCCTTGTAAGTGTGTGATTACTTTGATTGAGTGTGTGAGTGTTGTATTGAATCTCTTGTTTGTCCTTGGGAATAGTGATTCCTTTCAGTTGTAATTTCTTGATTTGAGCAAAAATAAAGCTTTCATTTTTCTTTTTCTTGTTCAATTTGTTGTTTTATGAGTTTGAGAGAGCTTGGATTGTGGAATCCATGGGAGCTTCTCATAATCATCAATGATATGTCATAGTTGTTCCCTTTAAGAAAATTTGTAGCCTAGGAACCTCTGTAATAATGAATAGTATTTGCCCATTGATGCATCAAGGGATTCATGTGTTTTTTATTTCCATCCTTGGATTTTTTTCTCAAATTGGACACCCTAAAATAAGTTTAATATTTGTCATTGAAGAGTTCTAGTATGATACTACATCTTTGCATTGATTCTAGTTCTAAGGATTCATACCAACTCTTTGCTTCTTTTATGAGTGTTCTAGGAAACAGCTTCAATTTTTGCCAACCATTTTCTATGTTTTATAGGGCACATATGTCATGGAAGGCTTGGATATGGTGTTGTGGATTTGCATTGTATCCACCTTCAAATTTTGGAATGTTATTCATGTTTGGTCGCTTGATGTGACTGTCCCTTACATGCCTGGTAGAAATGTACACAACTTCCCTAATGTTGATCATATTTCGAGTGGCCAATAGGGGTTTTTCATAGTCTTTAGGTTCATAAGCTTTGTTGTAGTGCTGATCCCTCCAATGCTCATGAAGCTCTCTCACCTCATGTTTGATTTTTTTTATCCTTTCATCATTGTTATCTTCCTTCTCATTGGGATGTCTTCTTTTGTGTGCATGTCTCATGGTCTCTCCTTCCCCTATCATGATTCCTTAGTCTTCATTGTCTTTTACCAAAATCTGTAGATGAATGCAAGGAAAAAGATGGAGTTGGAGAACAATGCTGGCTAGTTCTTCTTCTATGACTCCTTGATTCATTGGAGGTCTTAGGCCTTAAATTCCTCCTAAGTCTGGAGTATTCCTTATTTCTTCTAAGGGTTTTTGCAAGAGCTAAATGCAATTTAATTTTAACAAGATTTTCAATGTGGATGATTAGTGTTTGGGAATGAGATCCACAAATTTCATAAAATTTCTCAACTTAAAATATAGCATCATCTTTTTCTTCTAGGACAATTGTTTAAGGTGCCTTCTTCCCTTTGTCATGTTTGTACCTTGCCTAAGCCTTCATTGATTGGTATGGCCTCGTCATGTTTTTAGTGATTTGATAGCTTTCTTACACATGGCCAAGGTTTAACCTCATGAGAGATGCTTGAAGCATTGATGGTGCGAAACACTTAGGTGGTAGGACAATGTTGACTTGTAGATCTCTCAATTTGAGTTGTTCATCCTAGTAAAAAAATAAATGTAAAGTCAAGATAATAATGATCAGTATGAGTATATGAAATCTTGGTGGTGCACTCCAATCTTCTTCATCGTAATCCTTGTCATGACTTTCATGGAATTTAGTAGCCATGTTAAGTGTTTGACATTTAAGTTTGTACATTTTAGGAAATTATTCTAAGTATGAGAA
Organism: Gnetum montanum; assembly: GCA_015680685.1. Classification (NCBI taxonomy): domain Eukaryota; kingdom Viridiplantae; phylum Streptophyta; class Gnetopsida; order Gnetales; family Gnetaceae; genus Gnetum; species Gnetum montanum. The sequence goes on along the minus strand of MNCI01020745.1, from coordinate 644,917 downwards.
ATATACTTCATGATGCTTGACCCAACGAACTTTGTAAAATCAATGAATTAGCAAACATTAATACATCCTCAACAACAACACCAATGATGAACAATTGGGTATTCCAACACTCAACTATACAAGTCACAAATGTTCACATGTGACTAGATCGTAATCCACAGATAGACAATGTAAGTATACTAGTAGTTGATGTTTAATTCGTGATCATTGTCTTTATACTTAGAGTTAGCAAGGTGCAAATCATATGGTTTAACTCTTAGTGAGGTATGTAATATACTAATTTTGTTTAGCTCCAAATATGCTAAGTGCCAACATGGTAAAAATGATTATAAATTCCAAGTCTAAGTGCAATGAAAATGTAAGACTAATTTATCCCATTAGCGAGAAGTATCCATTCCTGATTTTTCGTACACATCCTAGGCTAATGCAATTGTTACTAAGATTACCAAGTAACTTTACTATTGAGTGAATCAAGTAAAGGCACTACTGGGTTACCAAACAATTACACTTTACGATCGAAACTAGTCATACTTATTTTGCCTTACTAAGAGACATTGAAAAAGTAAAGGACTTAGTAAATGTAAATGACTTAGTAAATGTAAACAACATAGAAAAGTAAAATTATGCTAAGTGAATTGATACAATGATGAAAAATAATCTCGATCTTTATTATCGTTCATGAATTGTGTCCAGAAATAATTCACTTGAATAAAAATTTCATATAACTACCACACCGTGGGCATTCACTCTAACTCTAACTCTAAGTCATGAAAACAAACTACAAGAATTTTGCTAAGTGTTGGCAAAAAGTTGTTTCTTTGACGCAACAATGGATTGGTGTTTATAGGCATGACCATGACCTACTACATTGCATCTATGATGACATATGCAAAGCTACGATATCGTAACTATGATATTGTAGATATGATATCGTAGGCTCAGATAGAAAGGTTTTATCAAAAAGTATAATCGACAAATTCCACTAGTAAAATATGTGCCAATTGTTGCACTTTTATCATGTGTAAAATGTGTTCAACATGCAAGTAAGTTAATGGATCTATTATTTCAACTAAACAATTATCTTAATCAAGTTGTAAGAAAACATATGCATTGACAATAACAAATCATGATTTAAAATTTTTACCTCCTCTTTCTCATCATCATAGCCTTGTGCTAACAAAATGGAGTTAGCTATAGTTAAAATCTTTACTTAAATTCTAAAAACATCTTTTGATTATAATGCGCTTAACACTTTATGATTTTAAAATTTTAATCATCATCCAGACCTTATCTCAACTACATGTGATTGTTTATATGAATTCTTTTTCATCATTCACTTCTATTAAGAGCCAAACAAAGATTAACACCTACATCTTGAATATCTTTTTTTACACTTGCAAGCTAAGATGTTTAGATCTACATCATTTTTGTTTCCTATCAACTTGAATAAAATTACCTCTTCTAATAGGTACATTCTTTGGTCTTCTCAACATATGATCATACAATTTAAGATAACTTTCCTTAATCTTCTTATCTATAGGTGTTACCCCCAAACCTTCCTTAATAAGAGAGTTATTAACTTAATTTTTTCTAATGATACCCAATATTTATTTTAGCATTTGCATTTCTACTACATGCATACATTTATCTTGATGCTTTTTATAGGCCAACATTTTTCACCATAAAAGAGTGTAGATCTAATAGCAATGCTATAGAACTTTTCTTTCAACCTAGTAGGGATTTTTTATCACAAAACATGCCATCAGCTTCTTTTGATTTCATCCATCTTGCTTCAAAGTTGTTTATCATATTATTGTTAATCCCACTATACATTTGAAGAAGTGACCTAAGTATTTAGGTTTCTTACACTAAGCAACTTCTTCAGTCTGAATGCTAATATCCTCTCTTCATTGCTTATTTTTCCACTAAAATTGCACTTCATGTATTAAGTTTTACTTATATTATTCATCAACCTCTTTAACTCTAGGGTACTTCTCCAAGTTTTTATTTTTATAGTGTACATCAAGGAATATCATCTTAAATTTTTTTAGTTAACTCATCCATAATAATGACAACCAAATAAGAGCTTAGAACATATACTTTGTGTAGCTTTATATTTACAAGGAAGTTCATGATTTCTCCATAGAATTGCAACCTCACATGAACTAAATAACTTTTATGTACCTAATAAGAATACCCTTCCTCTCTAATGCTACCAAATATCTTCCCAAGAAGCCTATCATAACCTTTCTCCAAATCATTGGAAATCATATGTAAATTAATCTTCTTACATAGATTTTTCCATCAATTGTTAGTAAGAGAATAGCTTTCATGGTTGACCCTCCGAGCATAAAACCAAAAAAAATCTATGAAACAATTAATTCTTTCCTTAAGCATTGTTCTATGACTCTTTCCCATAACTTCATGTCATGACTCATGCTTAATGCCTCTATAGTTTCCACAATTTTGAATGTCTTCCTTATTACTGTAGATAGAGTACTATAGTACTTCTTTAATCATATGTCATTTCCACCTTCTCTTGGATCTCATTGAATAAAGTTATCAACCAATCTCCTAGATAATTCCATACTTGTATAGGAATACCATCCAATTCCGGTGCTTTACCATTTGTCATCCTTGTAAGGGCTTTTGTCATTTCAAAGGCATACATATAGTTAATCATTCCTAGGTTCAATTTGATGTTACCAACTTCATCTCTACAGAATTCTTTCTTAAGTAGCCCCTTAAAATAGGCACTTCAATGTTCCAAAATTTCCTTATTTAAAATCAAAATCCTTTCTCATTTGCATGTGTATAATATGGTCAAAGTCCTTACACTTCTTATCTCAAGTCTTGGCTAGCTTGTAAATCAATTTCTATTCCTTCTTTATTCCTAGCTTCTCATAAACAATATTAAAAGCACAAAGTTCAACCTTAATCTTTATCTTCTTCATCATAATATCTTTGCTATCTTGTATCTTTCAAAATCATCACGTTTCTTACTCCATTATCATTCCTTGAAATACTTCTTTTTATCTTGAATTTTTCAATGCATGTCCTCATTTCATCATCTAGTTTCTTGTTCTATATACTTATTTCCTTTTGAAACCCCAAAGATGTCCAACTTTTCATTTGACTTCATCAATTTATTTCAATTTTTAATTGAAATTTAAATCGTTTATTTTAAACCCTAGGACAACTCGGCCAAATTCAACTATTTTTTGCATAATGCCAATGGTAACTCATTAAGATCAAACCTTGTGACATTTCTAACATACAAAATAAAAAGATAAAAAAATCAAATATAAATCAAAGCTTATGAGAGAAATGAATCTCATTTACCAAGGCAGGCATTCGAACTATTTCATGTAACTAGCAACCCTGAAAAAGATATTTCAAAAATTTCGAATGCATTTCTGGATAAATTAGTCACAAAAAGAAAATATATCAAGTTGCTATTCAAAGGAATAACATCCACCTTACCAATATTGAAGTCAAACAAAATTTATATCATTTTCCTTCACTGTATCTAATATTACTCCAAGTTTTCCTTCTATGCGCTCCCCTTTCCTTGGCATATATGTCACAGCATACACATCAGCCTCCTTTGCTCGTTCAGCAATAAGCTTACCAACAGTTCTACATGCATCAAAATCAACACGTGAAGGCAAAGTATGCCTCAGGTCCCTTGCATTTGTGGTGGCAACTGCAACACATTTGCTTGTTACTCTATGCATAACTTTAGCATGAATGTATTTTTTAGATATATATACATCAAGTTGAAACGGCCTCATGTATTTGTCTGTTCTTTGTTTCCATGACTTCTTTCTAGGATTTTGGGCAGCTTCACTTTTAGACCGCCTTGTCCAAGCTGCTTGAACCACAAATGGTGCCTGTATAACATTGTAATTAAACAGTGTCATGCAATGCCCCAAGTCAAAATAAAAGGCGCTGTCATATGAGATAAACTGCCATAACTATTGTCATTTTTAAATTGCTGACCATATACAGTATCCAGCCACCATCAGACCCATCTTAAACATAGAAGAAAAGGTCTCATCTCATTCTTTCCAATGATGTCACTCGTTCACGTAATTTAGGTAACTCTGAATGCTAAGTATCATAATGTAAATTGCTCGATTAACAGTTTCTTGTTTTCAAACACCAACCCTAATAGCATATTAAACTAGAAATACAGATATTAATTTTGGCCAAGAGGCCAATTATTAATCCTATCCAAGTGAGTCCTTCTTGGTCATGGTAAAATAATTTTATTGTCATATCGGTGAGAACAAACATGGGTTTTTTTACAGGAGTTACTATTTTGGCTGAGAGTTTTGCCCAGAAGCCAACTACTTTATTACCTGGACTTTATCCTTGTAAATAAATAATTTTTTTCATTATTACCTGGACTTTATCCTTGTAAATAAATAATTTTTTTCATAAAGGTGGGTGAAGAGATGGACTTTTTCATGAGAATTGTATATTGATTTTTATTTTTATTTTCAATGTTAAAATCAATTCTTAGTGAATCAAATTAAGATTTTATTAATTTGAAAAACATAAAGGATCCTCCTGGCCAAATAATAGATATATATCATAAATATATAGACAAACTAGTATAGTTCAGTAATTTTGACCTTCTTTATGATAAATCATGCAGAGCCTTGTTCTTCATCATCTCAAGAATCAAATCCAGTCAATATACAATGTGTCAAGCAGTAGACAGAATTCACACAGTTTATTTAAGGTTTTTACCCACTAAAAGTTGCTATAACAGTTGGACCACCTACTTCATCATTGAAATTACAATATGAGATTAGGAATTTAAATAGAAACCTAATCACACAGCAAAAAAGAAAATTGCAATATCTGTAAACTTCCCTTCCAGTTTTAGTTTCCTAAATTATTATATATAATCTAGGTTTCTTTTGCATATATCTTCTTCACCTCAACAACATTATTCTCCACCAGTTAAATGAAGCGAGACTCAACATCAATGTCCTAGCTTATCTGGTAACATGCAACATTGTTTGCTAAGCAAAGGTGAAAAGATGATTCTATTAATTACCATATTTAAAACTGAAGTACATCCTGGAATTTCTTGGGATGGCAAATATCAACCAAGAAATATGGTGAATGTTTATCGTATATGCACCCAATCTACAAAAGAAAAAATTGTTGAAAACCCAACAAAACAAGAAAAAATTGTAGAAAAACCAACAAAACAGAACAATAGCCCTTCTAGTACGAAGTCATCCCATTATATACATCATATTCTATTTCGAAGAAAATTATTTAAACTATATTTTTAAGGATCCTTCCCACTGTATACTACACTAAACTACATTCATCTTTGATCATTCTTTTTTCTCGTTCTACTCTTCTTGCTTTTATTATTCTTCTCCATATGTATTTATATTTGTAATTAAACAAAACCTTCATACATGGTGTGATTTGTTGGTTAAAGCATATGGCTGGCTTTCTACAAGTCAGAGGTTCAATCCTAATAGGCTGCCGTCTTAATATACAAGCTTATGCAAAAAATTGCTGAAACTGGACTTGTCGATTTATAGGGTCTCCAACATAATTAAATATAGTTTCAGTTTCATTATTTTCATCTTGTGTTCAATATTTTTTTCTGTATGCCTATAATCTATATTGCAGTAAACGGTTTCCTGCTCCATGTAACAAAGATGCAAATATGTTAGCATTTAAGAGCAGATGCTATTTGTAGACTGACTAGCGGCACAAATGAATCAGCTGCAAAGCCTTCAAAATTTCCAACATGTTTACTAGAAATGAATTCAATGGCTAGAATTATATACGTTCAAAATCTTCAATTTTTGAAAAGTTTCTTATCATTGGAGTTTCAGGATTTTTTGTATCATAACAATTTTCTGCAATTCCAAACTCTTTTAAAGAAGGAAAATATATTTCTGGAATGCCATTATGAGACAAATAATATGATTATGCTTAAATTTAACCATTCACGGGTAAAACCAATTTTCAACAAGAAATGTCTTAAAAGAATGCTCATCTAGATGCAGCAATTTTAATCCATTTTTTATATGACTACATATAAGTACCTAGAGAATGGACTCTATGTTGAAACTGCAAGATGGAACAATAAGCAGCATGAAGACAGAATTTGTTGATTGTGTTTACTGCAAGTGGTAGAAGATGAACAACATATATTATTAGAATGTTGCCGAACAAATTTTTTAAGAAGAAAATGGAAAATCTCTAGTCAATCTTTGTATGAGCTATTCAAACTACCAATGTTAGTTCTAGGGAACTATACAGAAATGTTCAAGCTACATGAATATTGGACACATTTATTGTACTCAGGATTTATTGCTACTGAAATATTTTACCCAAGTTAATTTGTCTGACAGATCCTTTGGGTCTACACAGACATAATAAAAAATATCGGCATCAGTATTAGTATAGAGAATGGACTCTTTGTTGCATCTTTAGGATGAACTATTTTTGTTATTGCTTTTATATTAAACACATTTGATTATAGAATGCCGTCTTTTCTTAATAGTTTTTTAAGGGATAGAAAGACCTTCATAATGAACATCATGATTCTTTTCCAAGAGAAAAAAACAAAACAACCAAAAAAATACAGATTAAAAATTTTATAATACTTCGCTGAAGAAAAGATATACATAAACACCATAACAATAACTTTGCATTACTCTAATTTCAAGGAAGTTTTTGAAGCCCCAAATTTCGGACCTTAGATATGGATATTTTAAAAAGGCTCATCATCATCAAAAATATTGTATGGACTAGGTGCAAAAACTAATGATCTCACACACAAAATTTGTTTACCATAATACCAAGAGTCATGAACCAATCTAGCCACGAGTTGTCTGTTGTATTATTTTTTCCCCATTAAATAAAAAAGAAAATTTTTTCATTATAATGAAACGGAATAGCAGATCAGCTAACCTTAACAGTAAAGTAAGCTTACCATTTTATTATATCTATCTTGTGATTGGTTAAAAGGCAGCTTCAGTGAAGGGGGAAAAGAATTCAGCAGAACAGAATTTGGTGTGACAGCATCCCTGTTCATTCTGCAATAAAGGGTTTTGTTTGATGGTAGTGAATACGGCAAAGAAACGCATGTAATAGAGCATGCCATGGTAATGTCCTGCAGTTATGTAGGAGAAAACGTTAGCGTTACAAATTAAATAATCACTATGTAAAAGCCATTTTTACAGGTACTTATGTTTAACATTTCGGTTGCATATGAAATATTCATCGTATCAAACACCTTTCTTATCAGTGCCGTTTGGAAATTGAATGCATTATTAGAGGAAACTTCCCCACCAAGTTTGACTTCGTTTTGATGGAAAATTAGTTTTAATATCTCTTATATTATGTCAGATAAAATCTGACGCAAATAAAATCAATGTTCATTACTTCGCATTCACTTTCACCTTCCTATTTGCCAATTATCAACTACTACCCAAAAGACTAAAAAATGCTAGATATCTTATTTTAGTAGAAGGTGCAGTTCCTTTTATGCGTTTATGAATTATAAAGAAGTTACATTGCCCTCCAAGAATTTCATCTACGAAACCAGAGCTTCCAGTGCACACGTTTAGGGTTATAAATCATGTTTACAGTAAAGAAAGCATGCGTGCAATATAACAGTAAAACATTAATAACGAAAAACATTTGACGGATGAATGGAAGTTCGAACAACCACTTGGGACATAAATAATAGCAATACCAGGAATGCCAACAAAAGCAGGAAAAACAGGGCGGGAGATTTTTCCTTTTCATGGAATTCTACGTCACTGCAATTTTCGGATCCAAAAATTCATTTGCATTATCCACAGCAGTAAAATTGAACATACGACTATAAGCATTGCTAACTATGCCGGCCTTTAATTCCTTTCAACATACAAATTAATAGAGGAGGAATTTTTCGAAGTTAAATCTGCTGCAAATTAAGTCATATAACTCGAGTCCAACTGCACGTACATAACAAAATTGAAAAAGCGTTTTACGAATTCAAAACTTGGAAAGAACCTGAGCAACGCCCTGCAAGCCTGTCGATGCAATATCATGCGTTGTTTGTTACGCTGGAAAGTTTGGTAAGGACGGAGCCGATCCTTGGTTTGTGGCTTTGCCGGATAAAGCTTAAAAGGAGAAGGAGATGGTCTGTGAAATGAAATGGTATATTTATATTTTTGGTGTTCCTTCTGTCTTCATGATGGCATATGTCGATCCATCTTGTTACATTTTGATGAGGACATCATCCAACCCATGTCCAATAATCGTCAATATGTTTGTACATAGATGTTTGTGTGTTGTTGTATTTTGTATTTTAGTGTTGTTTTGTTGTTGATCTTAGGGTATTTTGGCATGTTTGCGAGAGTTTTGGGACTATTTTGATGAATTTTAAAGTATTTTGGGGCAATAGGGACTTGTTTGGAGGTGTCCAAAAGTTTCAAGCCTCAAAACAAGCATCTTTAATTCTCACCCTGTTAGGATAGATGTCTACATGATAGTTAGACATCTAACTTGCATATTAGACATCTACTATTTCTCATAGATGTCTAAGCCGAGACGTCTAACATGATTTTGTGACATCTACTTTGATATCTCTGCACTTAGGATAAATGTCTACTATTTTCCTTAGATGTCTAGCATAGATTTTAATAGACATTAAATTGAATGATAAATTGAAGGGAAGATGAAGAGATCAGGAAGAAGGGGGGGGTGTGGGGGGTGCCCTTCAATTTGATCGAGAGAGAGAGAGGTGAGTGAGAGAAGAGTAGAGAAAGATAGAGTCTTGGCAAGGTGCCTTGATCATCATCCATGTGAGTTTGTGTTTTCTTTAATTAAGTGTGTGAGAGTTTGATTGAATCTCTTATCTGTTCTTGGGAATTGTGCTTCCTTTCATATGTAAATTCTCCATTTGAGCAAGAATAAAGCTTTCATTTGAGAGAGCTTGGATTGTGGAATCCATGGGAGCTCCTCATCACCTGTGCACATCATTGTTATCATGGTTACTTTAAATAATTAATCATTTTAAATGATTTAAAAAATTTAGAGTACATTAGATAATAAATATACATCAAAGATAGTCTAAAGAAAAATACCTAATGCTTTCACCTTCCTATTTGCCAATATGCCATTGAGTATGCCCAGTATCGAGTTTCCTTGCTCAAATGTTAGAGTGAGTTGAGGATAGCGATGGAAACCAACCCTAAGATAATCCTCTTCTTGTATATTTCATTACAACCTTTGTATCCCATTTAGAGGAAGGGTTAGTTGCAATTGTTGTTTACAAAAGGACCTTCCTGCGACAAGAGGTGGGACAAGCACTGTTCTTTGGAAGCTTACCTTAAGGAGAAGCATGTCAAATGACTCCAAGGATAAACATTGCCATAGATACTTAGGAACATCTAGGTTCCCAAAATTTGCATTTTCTACCATGCCAAGAACATATGAACACCTAAACTAATTACCCTAGTTTTTGTTTTTGTCCAATTGGAGAGATCCTTATCGTGAGGTTCCTTCTCCAAAGTGAGTACACCAACTAGTTTGCATCATACCTGTCATATAGGACAAGGAAGGCTCCCAAGTCAACTCATCCACACTGCATAATCACTACCTGCTGTGAGAAGAGATGGATTTGTAGGTCTTACCCAACATTAATGACCAACAAAAGGGTGTCAAAGTGTCCATCACCTAAACTATCATAAGGAAGACTTACATTTCATCACAAGAAGCCTAGTTTATTAACTTGTACTACCCAAGCCCATACAAATATTTGTGGTGGACAAGGCCTCACCACTACCTGTTCTATTATTGTACATGGAATAAAATTAAGATTGTATATTTTGGAATTACATAGAAAGGGCATAACCATCATCAGACATCTAGCTACTACAACCTATTGTCCATCCCCAGGAGATTTGTAGTAGGAGAGGTTTACTCAAGGACCAATTGAAGAAGTCCTTCTAAAACAACAAAACCAAAAGAGATTTCATTGGATCACATCTTGCTTTAAGAAATTGCAAGGGCATCAAGACTACTTCTACCATTGTATCTATAAGGGCATTCATGTATTCAAATGCTGTAATCATGCATTCTCTATTATAAGTTCCAAGAGTTCTAGCACTTGGGACCAATGTTTGGAATAGGACCTAAATATAATTTGCAATCAGAACAAACAAAGGAACAATTGTCTCAACTTAACCAAACACTAATCTACCAACATCTAAGAAATCTAAACATGAGGAAAAATAGGTCATGTCATCAAGCTAGAGAATCAATTGTGGAAAAGAAACAATGTTAACAATGGCACACTAGTAGAGATGCATGCACATAACATCTAGCATTAAAAAGAGGGATGAGCCATACATCATAACCTGAATTGAGCCAAAAGCCCCAAGCCGTAAGGGCTTTGGCTTAAGAATTCAACCTACATGTGAGGAAAACCAAGTAAGGCCTTCAAGAGAAGCCAATAATTTCAGAAACTATAGCATCATGAGAGTATGGATGGACCACCATTCCATGGCCTGCAAAACTACCCCAAAGATCACATCCACCCATGAAAGAAGAACTTAAGAACCAAAACCCAAGACTCACTTCTGCACTAAGATTAGTCATGAAATCAACATCTAAGAACTGGTCATTCATTCTATCACTGCATTACCATGAACATTAGGAACCGCCCAGTGTCATAATCATGATCATTGTACAAATTGATTAAAATTCTGCTATGGTCCACCATCTATCACAACTGAATAAGGTTGTTGCAAAACATGGAATCCCAAAGAAAGAGTCCAAAAATTAATTAAGCCATCAAAACAGCCATGGTCTCCAAAGACGCTAACATACCATTAAGGCATGCTAGGAACATCAAGAATACAAACCATTGATTTCTCAAGAACACCATGGTCAAGGACATGTTGCAGCCTTTAGAACACAACAGTGATCACATGATAGTATTAGTCATAGAGTTTTGGGAGGTCTCATATTAGTGGATAGAGACCAATTGCAATGCATAACAAAATGACAACCACAAGAGAGAATCTAGCTATACAAGGAACATAGTCCATTGAACTTGGCCTTATCACAAGGTGTGGCATAGACCTACAACAAGAGGACACAAGAGCCCACAAGATCATCAAATAACTGATACATTTCAAAACATGATCATAATATGAAATGCTACCCAAGTGATGAGATGCAACATGCAGTGGACTCAACCTTTAGAACCCTTCGATATTTGGGGAATTGATTTCATGGGACCAATTACACCAATGTCCAACGGAAAGGTCTATATCATTGTTGCTATTGATTACCTAACTAAATGGACCGAAGCAGCTGCTGTAACCGATTGTACATCATCTACAGCTGCCCGATTTGTACAACAACAAATCGTTAACAGGTTTGGTGTGCCTCGTGCACTTATTTCTGATAATGGAACACACTTTACAGGTGCAACCTTTCGAAAGTTGATGCAACGTCTAGGGGTTGAGCATAAACTAACCACACCTTATCACCCCCAAGCTAATGGTCAAGCTGAAGTTACCAATAGGGAGATTACCAGAATATTAACGCGGATAGTTAGCAAATTTAGGCGAGACTGGAGCACGAAACTAAATGATGCTCTTTGGGCGTATCGCTCCACTTGGAAGCTCCCTACA
>MNCI01020745.1:609127-631073 GCA_015680685.1 Gnetum montanum | reverse complement strand
TGATGAGACGCGACATGCACTGGGCCGCGATATCGCGTATGCGATATCGCGGCCGCCACGATATCGCATCTCCTCCTGCGATATCGCGTACACGATATCGCGGCCGCCACGATATCGCATCTTCTCCTGCGATATCACGTACGCGATATCGCGTCCCACCACCATATCTATAAATAAGAGGCGGCACTCCCTTCATTTCCAAATCCTGGCTAGAAGTAGCAAAGCTCTGGCAGATTGATCACTCCAGAGTTAGAATTTTTCCCATGTGCCCGCAGTAGGAGTCCTAGAGTGAACGGCTCTTTATTCGAGCAGCTTGTAACCTGAACCCAAGGTGTGTACGGCAATAAAGACAAACTTTATTGGATAAACCTTGCAGCATGTGGCTTCATTTATTGCTTTTATTTACTGCTTTCCTAGTGCATTCAAGTACAACTTGATTACGAGCGTCTACGGACGTGTACGGCTAGTTAAGGAATCAGCTGCTTGACGCAATGCATGAGTACGACTCAATTACGAGCATTGGCTGCTTGGTAACCTAGTAGCGTATTCCAGGATTCTGCGCTTGGTAATCCCAGTAGTAGTTCGATGTGTACGGCTAGTTGAGAAATCGGCTGCTCATTGCTAGGCTAGAACGTGTGATAAGTACGACTTAGTTACGAGCACCCACGGGTGTGTACGGCTAGCTAAGGAATCGGCTGCTTATCACACTTAAGCTAAATAGGTGCCTCAGTACGACCACTTTGAGCACTTGCGTTACGTGTGGTGATCCCAGTAACGATTAGCGTTTGGTAAGCCACAGTTGCATAGTTCAGGGTGTGTCCGGTAAGTGGGAACGGATGCTGACGCTAGTTAATTTAGACTTAGGACATTAGTTAGAGTTAGCTTAGTTTCTCAACCCTTTCCTCTGATAGCATAGAAGATAAACCTGAAAATACCAAAAAAATCACATACCTCAGACTTGCTTAACCATACACCATGACACTTACAAGCAAGCCTGGGAAGACAACGAACGATTAACCCCAAGTGTTTCTTGTGGTGTTAAGGCATTTAGTCTACGGAGTTCGACCGGATCGCGTGTGCATGCTCGTATTCGTATGGTTGAGTGTAGGGGTACCTTGCCACTCATCACCAAGCCTAGGAGGCTAAAGGATGTACTATCCAAATTTTAATTGCACCATTTTGTACTAAAAACCTATCTTAGCACACATACTACCAACTAAAACACCATGGCCACTAAATACTAGTATTGAAACTAGTGAAGCATGATGTGAATGCAATGAATGAAAAATGTAAAAATTTCATTTCAAGATGCATCACCTACCATAGTGAAACCTCAAGTTATTAGCTACTCTTGGGCCATCAATATTTGGCATAACCAAGGAAATTGTTCCATGTCTTTTGCCCACCCACATATTTGAAGGAATCCAAAACTGACCATAGTCCTCTATAAGTACCCACCCAAAACATTGCGAGGTTAAAAAAAATAATGATGCACTTGTTGTTCAATTACAACATTAGTGTTAATAAATTCACAACCTAATGTCAGAAATTTGAGACTAAGTAACTAACTCATTGAGATCTCAAGAATACATATCTTCTTCAAAGACATAGTACTCACATAATTAAGTAAGGTCTCTAACTATCTCAATCTCTCTATACCTGTGTTGCCTACAAGGTCGAGATAATAGCTTGTAAACAAAAGAGTTACCAAGAATCATGTACAGCACACTAGCCATCAAATGCATTCACTGAGCATCATAAAAAATAATAAGATATAACAATCTGAAAATACCACAAAGGGCAGGATCATGTAAAAACTATGCAAGTAATTTAGATATACTTACACAAAAGAAATGAGCATGAGACACACTAATGAGGATGAACTAGAATACCTTCAAAATTCCGAAAGTCCATAATCAACAAAAGTACCCAACTATAAACACCAGTTGCCAACTAGGACTAAGGTCTCAACAATAAGAGGTTTCAATATGCATTGCTAAAACCATCCTCAAAGAAGATGCGATCTGTGAAGAAGACACTCAACAAGAGAGGTGAGGTCTCGAAATAGAACAAAATTAATAATGACCTATCCCAAGAGGTCTGGAAAACATCAATCCATATAAAAATATCTTAAGATAGATCTTAACATCTAAGGCAATGATGCCACAAAGCCTAGGGAAAACACAACCAAGCCACAAAGAGGGAACACAACACCAAATGATTTGTATCAAGGGTAATTGAACCAAAAGCATAAGAGAGCATCAAAGCAAAGACCACATCAAAACTGGTCTAGAAGGAGCATACAAGACCTCAATAAAATACTAACATCAATCATCCATATAGTAAACCTAGGCATTTCATAAATCCACATCTAAGCCATGGGAAGCACATAGCCTTGTGATAATGAGCAAAACCCAAAGTGAGAGGGACGTTCATGAGAGACTCAAAATGCAATAGAAAGAAAGACACACACACACACACACACACACACACACACACACACACACACACACACACACACACACACACACACACACACACAACTAGACAAACATACAATCATGAACATGAATGTACATTAGTCTACCGACGATGATCTTTGTCCATCTAGACCAAGGCCCATGATGAGCACATGTCTAAAGGTCCTTCATCTTGATGTACCTAGGACAAATTATAACCTAGTCTATATATCACATAATTACTATATTTAAGATAAGTGAGGAGCATGGATATCACATCTTGTAAACTCCAAAGGATGTCATCTCAAGACATGTCATCTAGATGGAGATTGAGCAGAGATTAGGTTCAATTCATCCTAAATGAACCATTTAAGACCAAAGATGAAAGCTTCTTGAACAATAATTTATGTGTTGCCAATTGCACTATAATTAGCCATATCAAAACAATACCACACCTTTTCCAACCACCAAAGAAGGCCTAGTGGAAGAAAGCACAACAAACATAACTACATCTATTTGTAAGCATGACCAAAACATAAAGATTGCAAGCATCGAAGAAATGGATCCACAATGAAAATCTCATAGGGGCGTTATCATAAAGATAATCTAATGATAGATACAAGAGGTAAAACCAACATGATATAATATCAACAATGATAAGTAGCTGGAAGAATAATAGATAAGAAACCTCTAGGGCATAGCATCCTTGAAGGATGTCACACTTGTTACAACACATTGAAGGATAGCTCTAATACCATTTGTAACAATGTTGTCCCAATGTTGTTTAACATCCTTAGGAAATCCCTTAGGTCCAATAGTGCTTCGGCGGAAGACCTGGGAAGTACATCTCTAAGTGAGCATGATAACTACTTTAATAACTTAGGAGGGAGCATGCAATTCATCAGCATTATATGTATATGTATATGTTTTTGGGAGAATAACTATGACTCTAAATGAGGACTAGGAAACAAGTATACAAAAAATCTTATAGACATCACTGATAGGAGGGTGATGATGTATCTATAGGAGGTGCCTTACCCCTAGACCCCTCATGATTTGGTACAAGTTTTGGTGTGATGCTACACCTAGACCATCTAATCCAGGATACCTACATATTTTCAACCATCATAAAATTAAGCCCCATATAGTTCTACAATATGAGGATAAGATGAGGAGGAAAAAGAGGGGAGGACAATAGGGTAAAGTCCTATTACTTACTTGGAACTACTAAGTCAGAATGGGTTTTCTAAAACGTGAGTGTCATGCATGGACACCTCAAAGTGTTCCATGGTCCTTATGCCATGGGAAGGAACTAGGGAAACCTCTACCCTAAGGAATCTCTCACATGAGAGGTTCATTTATTAAAATTTTTAATAACAAGAAACAAATTGAGCCATTTTGAAGAAAATTTGTGGGGTTATTCAATAGGATTCAAATTTATTCTTAAACCATTTTGATCAATGAAAAATTCCATGGGGTGAATATTTTTATTATATGCCTTGGCTAGATGATCCTAATAAACATAGTAGTTCTTTTTGGCTTTGAGTCATTTTCCATCAAGTTTTATAACTTACAACATCCTAACCTTCACTTCTATATTATTAGGTAATAAATCTACAAGTAATCTTCTTGATTAGAAAACTATCTCTAATGCTACTCTTTCTTCAAAGTTGTTGATGAGCAGCGAGGTACCCCCTATGCCCAACCATACGAATCACTAAGGCATTTATGCATGATCTGGTCAAATTCCATGGACCTATAGTTCTCTAGCATACTAGTTCTTCTAGGAAGTGAAATGGACGTTGAGAATGTTTATTTTCTTCTCAACTACAAAATATTATGGGATTATTAATTGACATACAAACTGACTTAGATGGAACAAACAGAACCTAAGTGCCCAAGTGTACGAAGTTACAATCATTTACAAAATTGGATGTTCATAATAAGAGAAGTGAACACCCTAGGCAGAATTGACATCCATCTCTCTTGGTGGTTGAAGAGTGAGAGAGAAGAGCCAATGATCATGAATGGTCCTCATCATGTCGTACTGTCACATCATCCATGGTGAAGATAGTCTTGCTTCTAGTCTATGCTTCCAATTGCAATCACAACAAAATCGTGAATTAGTATACAATGTATAGCACATAGCTATTAAATGCCTTATTTCATTGGTGATTACACTCGGCTAAGTTGTGATTGTGGTAGATTGATTTCTTTAGGGGTGTTAGTAGGAAGCTTGATAGATAGGGTAAAATAGATAAGCGATCCATTAAATTTAAAAAAGTTCTACACAAGAAAATATTTGAAGAGGATGAAAGAATTTACAATAATAAAAAGGAAAGTTCATGTAAAAATGTTGTGAAGATGTGCATAATTGGATGTCATTGAAGAGGTAAACAAAAGAATTTGATTGTAAGAGTGTCTAAGGGTAAAGAACTTAACTAATTGCACCAAAAGGTATGTAAGTGGGTCCTCCCCAAATTAGGCGCAAGCCTTTTATGCCCTTGCATAACTTCAAACCAAAGAGTCCATGGGCTCCGTTGATGATTAATGGTTACAAAAGGTTAAGTATAAAAAACCCAGAAGAAACTACCTAAGAATTTTGATACATCAAACCAAGACATCAAACAAGAATATGAAATTGGTAGTGAGGTGAGACATGGAAAGCATAGATGGATGCGAGAGGGTGGAATGGAGTTCTTGATTAAGGTCACATGAAGTCCCTTGTGAATTTTATGGTTAAATGACTTGATAAGATCCATCATTAGTCTAGACCAAAACCAACCTCATTTAGTGACTTTGCATCGCCATTTTAAGACCAGTCCATCCCCTTGAGACACAAGAGTGCATCCACATAGCAACCATCTTTCCTTATTAAAGAAAGAAAAAGAAGTAGGAAGTGAGGAAGGGCTTTAGTTAGAGGGGACTTTTAGGCATGGGTAACATGTCTTTCTAGTCCCATAACCAGTGCTTATAGTCTGTTTATTATGTCTAAGGGGTGTACTTTGAATTCTCATCTATTTTTTTGAAATGAAAATCACATCATGCAAAGACTTATGCATTTATTTTTTCTAAGGGATGTGCTTTGAATTCCCATCATTTTTTATGAGAATCACACAATGCAAAGAAATATTCAATTTCCTTTTATTGGTTGACATGAAATAATAAGAAATCCATGAAAACACATATGCACCAAGGAAAATAGAAAGGTGAAAAGAATATCGAATCCCCTTGAAGTCACACACTATTCAAACCTCTAAATCATTTCTAATTTTGGAAACTACCAAAGTCACAAAGTTGTTAACATTTTATTAATGAAAAAGGGATTGCATGTTTCCAAAATAAGGAAAACCATAGAGTTTGTGGATGGGTGGAAGTTGTGGACTCATTGCCTATTGCATGAAAAAGAAACCATGTCCTAATCATCTGTAACAAAATTCAAAGCCAGAATCTAGACACCAACAATCAAATAACAAAATCGTATATACTACCATTAAGCAATGCATTACCATTGTGGCTAGCACTTATTTAACAAAAGGTAACAAAATCACTTCAAAATAAAAGAAAATATAAAAGAAAGTGTAAAATATCCAAGAAATAGCAAATGTACTAATGATGGTGTAAAACAAAAATTAGAAAAGATTAATAACATGAAAAGAAGAAGATGCAAAATAAAGAATGTGTAAAACAAAAATGTGTAAAACAAAAAGATGAAAAACTAAAGAGCCACTTATATGGTTAGCATAGATGGCCATCTCCCCCACGACTAAGTTGAAAGGAGGAGATCTAAAATATGGAGTGTGGTTGTCCATCCAATGATTTTTTTGTTGTATTAGCTAGCTTATGCTCATGGAAAGGTTTGATTTATTGGATGTTGACCAACTGTTTCTTGTCTAGGCTCTCAAGTTTGTAGACCATCATGGCCCTAGAAGGAAAAGTTTTGTACATGATGTAAGGTCCTTCTTACAATGTTTGAAACTTAGTACATTGAGGTATGTGTGTGGGGTTCCAGTAGAGAACCTTATCCCCTGGTTGAAATTTGAATTTTCTAATTTTAAGGTCATGGCTCTTTTTGTTGTAGGCCTTGTGCAACTCCTTATATGATAGGACCACCAATTCTTTTTTCGTTTAGTAGGTTGAGATTCATTAGTCTTTCATTTTATGCTAGACTCAAGTCAAGGTCAAGGTCATAGGCTATTGAAAGTGTATGGAGCTTTGATTGAATGAGTATTAGTGATTTTCCATATACAAGCTTATAGGGAGAATAGCCTATAGGAAGTTTCTATGTTGAACGGTAGGCCCAAAGGGCATCATTGACTTTTGTGCTCCAGTCTTTGGTATATTTGCTAAAAGTTCTTGTTAAAATCATTGTGATTTTCCTATTGGTAATCTCAGCTTGACCATTGGCTTGGGGGTGCTAGGGCATTGTGAGTTTATGCTCAACCTCCAAGCGTTGCATGAGCTTCCAAAAAGTAGTGCATGTAAAGTGAGTTCCATCAGTAGAAATTAATGCACGTGGCATACCAAACCTATTTACAACATTTTGTTGTACAAACTAAGTATTAGTAGATGATGTACAGTCAATGATGGCTACTACTTCTACCCATTTCATATAATAGTTAACAATGACTATGATGTATGCCTTTTCATTTGACATGGGTGTTATGGGACCCATGAAATTAGCGCCCCAAATATCAAAGGATTCCAATGGTTGAATCCATTGTTGAGGTCCCTCCATTTGAGCAGTCATTCCACCATCTCGTTGGCATCATTTACAAGAGTGGACATAATGGTGAGAATCCTTGAAGATTGTTGGCCAATAGTACCTTGCCATTAGGATTTTAATGGTCATGCATCTCCCAGCATAGTGTCCTCCACAAGGATCTTCATGAGCATCTTGGAGAATGCATAGTTGATTGGCATCAGGGACACACCAATGAACCAGGCCATCGACGCACACCTTGAAGACATGTTTGTTGATCTACATGAAGTGTTTTACTTGGTGAAGAAACTACTATTTATTCCAGTGATCCAACCCTTGTCACATATCTTGGATGAGAAGATAGGTGAGAATGCCATCATACCATTTAGGCTCATTAGGAAGTTGTTCAGTTATAGCCCTAGCAAAGAGGAGTTTATCAGGAAACATATTAGATAGTAGATTTTTTTCTCTTTGTTATCCCATCATAGCTGAGACAAGTGATCAACGATGACATTCTTAATGCCCTTTTGATCTACCATTGTAAGATTAAATTCTTGTAAGATCACTAGCCACCATATGACATAGGGGCTCACTATTGGCTTGTTCATCAGGAAGTGGATGGTACTATGGTCTGTGTGCACAAACACCTTGTATCCAAGCACATTATGCTTGAACTTCTCCAGAGCAAACACCACTACCATCAATTCTTTTTCTATAGTGGTGTAGTTCAATTGTGCATCCACAATGCTTCGGCTAGCATAGTGGATGTAGTATGGATGGTTCTTGTCATTCATCTGCATAAGCATGGCTCCCAAGGCATAATTTGATGCATCTATCATGACATGAAATGGTTTAGACTAGTTAGGTGTTTGTAGGATTGGATTTTCTACAAGTTTCTCTTTCAACTATTGGAATGCTTTTTCACATTCTGCGGTTGAGATAAATGGAACATCTTTTTTTGTTAGCTCCACCAATGGATTTACAATCTTAGAGAAATTCTCCATGAATTACTAATAGTAGCCAGTATGTGAAAGGAATGATTGAACATCTTTGACAATTTTTGGTTGGATGGTTTTTCCTTGAATGACCCTTATTTTCTTAGGTCTACCTCAATTCTTACTTGTGATATTCTATGCCCCAATACAATGGCTTCATAGATCGTCAGGTGGCTTTTTTGCCAATTGAGCCATAAGTTGGTTTCAAGACATCATTTTAGCACTTACTCAAGGTGGTCTAGGGCTTGCTCAAATGTAGCTCCATAAGTGGAGAAGTCATCCATGAAGACTTCCACATCACTTCTAATTTGCTATTGAAAAATGCTCAAAACTAGGTGTTGGAATGTAGCAAGAGCATTACATAGACTAAATGACATCTTACAATATGTAAAACTCTCCCAAGGACTTGTGAATGTTGTTTTTGCCTAGTCCTATGGTGTAATTTGAATTTGGTTATAATTGTTATAACCATCTAGAAAATTTTAGTAACAATGCCTAGATATTATGTCTAACACCTTATCAACAAATGGCAATGGAAATTGATCCTTCAATGTTGCCATGTTGAGCAGCCAAAAATTGATGCAGACTCGCCACTTGCCTCCTTTCTTTGGTACAATCATGAGTGGACTAATCCACTTACCATTTGCAATGGGATAAATGAAACTTGCCTTGAGGAGTTGTTCGATTTCCTCTTTGATGACTTGCTTTAGTTTGGAATTCAATCACCTCTATGGTTGTCTCTTTGGCTTCATGGCTGGATTAGTGTAGATACGATGTTGGCATATATTAGGATCAACCCCTGTGAGTTCAATATATAACTAAGAAAAAGCTGCTAACCATTTTTTAACCACATTTAACAACATCTTTTTTAGCTCTAGCACAAGATTTGCATTGATTATGATCGACTTCCCATTTTTTAAAAACATGTATTTCATTCTAACTGGTAGTGTTTTTAGTTCAAGGGGCTCTTGCTTGAAATTTTTAGGAATTCCGAACTCTCCCCAATAAGTATCATCATTTGCATCATTAAAGAGTTGGTGATGAACTTGCTCTAGTTCATCCATGCCTACAACGTATGTGCATGTTAGGCTCTTAGTCGATTCCATGAAAAGTGTGCTACTCTCAGAATTAGTGGTCAGCCACTAGGTGCCCTCTTATTTTGTGGCTTCTACGTACAGAAACGTTTAAATTTTTGCTTCTGGTGCACACTACTTGCATGCAGAGATAGATGCTTATTTCATAGCCCAAAGTTTCTACACACAACTGCACCCTATATCACTGTACACGATGCATTGAACTTGCTTCTTCTCAATTTTTTCGAATGCATTTTTTTTGGATATTTCTAGGAAAAGATCTTTGATGCCCATTCTTGCATCAATGATGCTAAGCCATGCCCTTCCCATGATGATTGGAAAATCTCCTTTATAGTTCTCCACCTTGATCACTAAGAAATTAATAGGCTAAGACCACCCATACACAGTGGTCGCAATGTCTTCCACCAATCCCAATGGAACAGTGATGAATTGGTCTACCAATTCTAATTTGATATTGCTCTTCTTGAAAGGAGGTAGGTTCCATGCAGTGTATGTCTCATTAGAAATTAAATTAACACCAGAACCTAAGTTAAGAAGAGCTTTTCATGGTTCATTCCTAGCAATCTACAAATAAATGAGAGGACTTCCAGTTAATTTCCTAGGAAGGTTTCCAGCAAGGATCCAATTAGATATAGTGTGAGTAAGTGTCACAATATGGATCCTATGTGGTGTTTGGTTTGAAGGGGACTCAAAAGGAATTTGATATAGAGGAAGATGGAAGGACAGGGTTGTCAACCATAGCTATATTTAAGGGCTTAGGTGGACTATAGGATTGAAAGAAAGGTATTTTCTTTGATTGAGTATTCGACCCACTTGATTGATGAATTTGTTGTAGATTAATGGCCTTAGTAGTGTTGTGTTGTTGTGGTTTAGATGGTAGTTCACCCTGCATAGGTGGAGTAGGTGGTAGTTGTGCAGCTAGAGTAGGGATAGGAGGGGGATAAAGATAAAAAGTGACATCCCTTCTTTCATGTAGAAAATGAGTTTGATAATAATTAGAAGGGTGGTAGTGAGATTGAAAAGTAGAAACATGACTAGAGAAATCACGTGGAGATAGGGGTTGCTAAATGTAGTACCCATATGGATCAAGTTGTCTATAAGGGTATTGCTACCTTGGGGGTGCCAACACCGATGATTGTGATTGCTACCACTGTTGATACTACTCATATAGTTTTGGTAGAGTTTTGCTTGGATAATATTTTTATTGCTAGTGGAACTGCCTAAAATTACCTTAAGGATAAGATAATCTTTTAGATGTTTACCTTTGTGTTAGCCATGGATTCAAAGCACACACCCTTGACTCTTGTAAATATGACACTATGGGGAAACATCCCTTAGGATGTTCATATTGGTAGATGTCACACCTACTATCATCATCTGATTCACGTTTTGAAACTTCTTCTATTGTAGCAATCTTACCCTTACCTTTTTGATAGGCACATTCAACTTCATTGTGCCTTCTATGCTCATGATCACTACCTTGTTCTTTGGACTCTTCAACAATTTTTAGGACAACTTGAAATTTTCTATCCATGGAGTTTGATAACTAATCAACCTTGGTTGTAATTTCAAATTGAAATTTTTAGAGCAGCAAGGTTTTTTTATTGACCACCTCATCAAGTGCAGATTCTTCCTCATTGTCACAGAATTGAACCTCCCTCTTACAAATAGAAGGATCATGGTAGTATTCTTTTGCACTTTCTCTTTTTCCTAATTCACCCTCCTCTTTAGCTACCTATTTGATTAATCTTTGTATCTGATGGATAGTTAATTCTAATAGTCACCCTTGGCCATAGACACTAAGGATTCTCCTCATTTCTGATTGAAGCCCGTCTACAATGTGACGAAATTGATCCAGTTGAGAATAACCATGGCTAGGACATTTGTGCATTAAGGAATAGTATTGGCCAATGGTGGCTTCCAAGAGTGCATGTGTTCCTTGTTTCCATCCTTGGATCTACCTTCTCATGTTGGACACTCTGGAGTACATTTGATATTTGTCATTGAACAATTCAAGCATGGTACTACATTGTCTGATAGATTCCAGCTTTAAGAATCGGTAGCAATTTTTTGCTTCTTTGATGAGTGTCCTTGGGAATAACTTAAGTTTTTACCACTCATTCTCTATGTTCTACAAGGCACATGCATCTTGAAAAACTTGAAGATGGTTCTATGGATCCAAGTTATATCCCCCTTCGAATTGAGGAATATTGTTCATGTCTAGCCTTTTGATCTAACTAGCCTTCACATGCCTTGTTGGAATTCATACTTCCTTTGCAATATTGAGCATACTTCGGGTAGCAAACAAAAGCTCATCGAGACCATGATTATGGTGCCTATAATTCCCTCTACTACCCCTTCGTTCATGGTGATGTACCTCTCTTAAATGTTTGCCCCCTTGATCCTACCTTTCATGATGGTTCCTTCAATCATTTCAGTTCTGTTGGTCATTTTGGTCACCTTCATCATGGTCTTGCCTCTTGCAGTTTTGATGAGAGCTAGAAGAAGAAGATGATGATGATGAAGGTGAAGAGGAAGGAGGACTAGCACTATCATGGTGCCTGCTACCCCCTCTTTGATGATCATGACCATGCTTATGATCTTGTTTCTTCTCCGCATCCTTACCTTGACTTGCCTCTTTGGATCCTTCTTTATCATTAGATCCATTCTTACCAAAACCAAGATTGTGAATTGTGGACTACCAGTGCTGGTTTTGACCTTTTTCATTGAAATCAAAGAGATGAATTTCATTGAATGGAAAATCCCCAGAGAAGGATTCCCCATCATCTTTTTGGTACAATAGGAATGGGGAATCATTAAATCCTTTTTCTTTTGCAAATTCATGACATTGTTCTAGCTGTCAATCCTATAACTGTTGTGCCTTAGTGGAATGATAATCCTTGGCATCAGTATCTTGCACAACATACTCAACATGATGTTCTTAGAGACCCCATCATATAAGCATTTATTGGAGCATTGCAAGAACAGATCGATCGGGTGGCAACACAATGTTGCCCTCTATGTCATGCCACTATAGCTATTCATCTTGATTTAGGATGAAGGTGAAATTGGGTACATATTCATCAAGATGAGCATATACCACTTGATATTGTTGAGGCATCAATTGATGAGCTCTATCAGACTTGGGTAGAGAAGCACTCTTGTGAGAAGAAAACATTTTTAGTTAGATGATAAAAATGTAGTATGCTTTTAAATTTTTGTTGTAGTAATTGTAAAATATGACATGACTCTAAGGTTCGTTCCAATGATTTTGAGTGATTTCCACTAAATCCTAGATAGTACATGAAACAACCATAAGGTCCCTAGCAACGGTGCTTATGATGAGTAGCGAGGTACCCTTATGTCCAACCATATGAATCACTAAGGTGCTTATGCATGATTTAATCAAATTTTGTGAACCTATAGTTCTCCAATGCATTAGTTCTTCTAGAAAGTGAAATTGGAATTGAGAATGTTCATTGTCTTCTCAACTACACTTGTGAAGCTCAAGGATATGGTTTAGGTGTAATTTAGGTACATGATTTTTATCATTTTAGGTTTTATAAATTTAATCACCTACAACAATAATGAAAGGTAGGGGGGGGGGGTGTCGGACCCCAAAAAATAAATTTAATTAATAGAGAAAAAAGAAAATAGTACACAGGGGATAAAAGAGAGGGTCAAAAAAGATGAAGAGGTCTCAAAGAAGGAGACACTAATAGCCAAAGGGGAAAAGCTCACCTCAAAAGAGGAGAAACTACAAGAAATTAGGAAAAATGGGGGAGAAAAAAATTCAAGAGCTCAACTGCAGCATTAGCTGTTGAACAATGTCTCCTTGAATAGACAAGGAGAGAATATTAGTAGGAGAATCATGTTGAAAAACCACATTACAAAGAAATTTCCAAATAGCATGGAGAATAAGGGGACGAACGCGACACCAGATATAAATCAAAGAGCCTTGAAGATGCGGAGTGTCACCAAAAAGAACCTCATCCAAGCTTGGTCGAAAACCCTGTAAAAACCTGCCACACCAAATCCAAGAGCTATGAGCAAGGGGACAAGAAAAAAAACAGTGAGTAAATGCATCTTCCCTGTGACAAATAGGACATCGCGGGTCAGGAACCCCAAGATGAGAGCGCCGAACACCCACAGGAAGACCTTGGTGAATCAGATACCACAGAAAATGTTGAATCTTTGAAGAAGTAGGAGTAGTCCAAATAGTCTGAATACGTTGCTTCCAAACCTGCACATTAAGATTAACTTGCCAAAGATGGTTGAATCTAGGCCAAATATTAGTAGTGGAATTAATAAGAGAGTAAACAATCTTAGAATGATAGGGAAAAACTTGATGACCAGAAATCCAAGAAAGATCTAAAAAACCACCAAGGGAGTCTTGAATAACAACACTTTTGTTCAAGCTATCCAAAATCGTACAAAAGGTAGACTTTTGAGCAGCATTAATACCGTAAATAAGGTGACATTCAGTCCAAGTAATCCAACGATTATGAATGCGAAGAGAGGAGAGGGAGGAGATGCCAAGCTTATCCCAAGTGCTACATAGACGAGGACGCTTAATGGCCCAAGGTTCATTGTGAATGGGAATCCACCAAGGAGAAAGCTTATCAAGTGTAGAGGAAGAAATAGTGATAGTGTTAAAGTTCCAAAACTGACTGAGATAACACCATGCCTTCCAAATGTGTTTGATGGCAACAGAACTAGAAATGGTAATACTAGTGGGAAAAAGAATCCAGTTAAAGATATGAGTATTATTCCAATAATTACTACCTTTGGGCTTCCCAAGCTATATGCGCTTAAGGAAAAGAAGCTTCCATGGTTCAGAGCCAGATAAGCATTTGGCCATCCATTTGGCACATAACACAATGCCATGTTTGTAGCAATTAATGAGGCCCAAACCGCCGTCCTCTTTATGAGAAGTACGACGTTCCAAGAAACCTGACAAAATCCTTTCTTAGTATGGCTATTGTTCCAAAAAAAGTGTTTGACTAGTTGATCAATGCGACGATAAGCAGAGATGCTAGGAGCCCAACAAGAAGAGTAATACACATGGGTAGCTTGGAGAATATGCTTGTAGACAATAAATTTACCAGCCATAGAAAGCTTCTTTTCCTTCCACTTAATAAGCTTTTGTTCAAGTTTCTTCACAGTGACATCCCATAAAGTTTTGGATGATCTGCCAAAAGTAAAGGGAATGCCAAGAAGCTTAAAAACTTGATCCTTTCCTAAAAATTGCCAAGACTTAGACAACGCCCAGGCTTGAACCTCTTTGTTGCAAAAGATAGAAGATTTGAACCAATTAATCTGAGAGCCAGAGAGTCTACAATATTGATCAATGCGATAAAAAAGACGATCAGCAATAAGAGCATCATTTTTTATCATAAAGAATGAGTCATCAGCAAAATGCATATTCAATAAGGAAGGAACATTATGATCAATGAAAATACCTTGAAGCAAATTTTGTTCCTTATCCTTATGAATAGCATGACACAAAAAGTCCGCAGCAAGAATGAAGAGGTAAGGAGCAAGAGGACAACCTTGCCTAACAGAGCGCTCAAGCTTGAAGCAATTAGTTAAGCCAACGTTAGTAGCCACAAGGGCATTGGCGTCGGCAAAAAGAGTCTCCACCATTTTAATAAAATTAATGTGAAAACCATATTTATGAAGGCAAGCAATAACAAATTTCCACTCAATTTTGTCATACGCTTTAGCATAATCAAGCTTAAGAAAAGCAATGTTTTGATTGGAGTCCTCGGCCCATTGCATACCTTCCCAAGCCGCAACAACATTATCAAGAATATACCTACCCTTAACAAAGCCTGTTTGCATTGGGGTAATGATCTGAGGGATAATTAGCTTCAGTCTATTAGCAAGACATTTAGCCAATATCTTGTAAACAGAGTTAAGGAGAGTGATAGGAAACCAATTACCAATCAAGGAAGGATCACCTGTTTTAGGAATAAGATAGATGACACCTCTATTTAACTCAGGACCGAGAGACTGTTGATTTATGGCTTCTGCAAAAACATAAGAGAGGTCTGAACCCACAATATCCCAATGATTCTTAAAAAACTCAATGGGGATGCCATCAAAGCCAGGGGCTTTATCATTGGCCAGGCTAAACACAGCAGCCTTGATTTCAGAAAGAGAGATATCTTGAGCGAGAAGATGATTGTGACTGCTATGGACAATACTAGGTAGGTGATCTGAGTTAGTAGCAAACTCATCCTGATCAAACCCATTGGAGACAAAGAGACATTGAAAATGTTGTTCAAGAAAACCATTTATAACATGAGGATCGGAGGTAAGTTGGCCATTCACTTCCAAACGTTCTATAGTAGGGAAAGTACCTCTACCCTTTAAAAATTTGAAGAACTGTTTACAGGGCTCTCCCTCAATTTTTAACCAGTTGAGATGACTCTTGATGAGAGCACTTCTAGTAGAGTACATATCCCATTTTTGTTTAACTGAGCGAACATAAGTGAGCCATTGTTGAAGAGCAACATTAAAAGGGTCATGTTGAAGTGCAGAGTTAAGTTGTTGCAATTCAGAACTAACATTCGCCTCAATAGACCTACGTTTCTTAGCATATTGCTTGCCCAACCAGCGAGCAAAGTTGCGAATACGAGAAGTGGCATGCAACCACTAGTCAATCCAACCTAAATTGCCTAATGGCCTTCTCTCTGCATTCCAAAGAGATGTCAAAAGACCTTTACCAGAAGGAGTAATAAATAAAGAGGCATTCATGCGAAAAAGTTGGTGATGTTGAGCTAAAGATTTAGAACTAAAGGTCAAAGTGAGAGAAATTGGAAAGTGGTCTGAAAGGGTAGCATCAAGGTGGACCTTAACATGACCATCACAAAACCATGAGGAATAACTAGAGAAATAAAATCGATCAAGTCGCTCAGAAATGCGATCAGCACCAATCCTAAGGTTGGACCAAGTAAACCAACCTTCACGATTCACGTTAGAGCTAGCAGCATCAGAGAGACAAAAGTGCTTCTTAACATCACTCCAACTAGAAAGCTCGAGGCTGGTAAGTTGAGAAGAGGTTCCACCAACTTTATCATAAGGATGTTCGATCATATTAAAATCACCTCCAAAGAGCCAAGGAATGTTAGGCAGACTGTGAAGGAGAGACTGCCAAACACTGGCCCTAGTGGTAGGAGTAGTGGGAGCATAAATATTACAAATGTCGAAAGAAGTAGAAGTGCCTTGAAGAGTAGCCCAAACAAAAGAGGTGTGACTACCATGAGAGAGAATTTTGTTAGACCAGGATTTATTGATAATAAGGGCTGCACCACCTAGACCAGTAATATGATTTGTGGAAAAAATAATAGAGTCAGGTAGGATGCTATTGCCTGCAATAATTGCATCCATAGTAGAAATTTTAACCTCTTGCAGGAGAAGGAAGTCAGGAAGCAAAGGTTGAGAGCGAATAAAAGCACCGACCACCCATGTTTGGAGGTGATTGGAGAGCCCCCGAACATTCCAAGAATAGACTAACATCCAGAGAAGGGGGAGGAGGCCCCCGCCCTAGTTGCAGAGTTAACAATGTCTAAAGAAATCATTTTGTGGTTGTGATCAATGGCAATAAAGGGATTGTGGGTGAGTAAGAGAGTTTGAGTGGATTGGCTGGACTGAAGTGTAACATCGTTGGTAAAAGGCATACCCCGATGTTTCCTACTGAGGGGAACTGTTTGAAATCCATCATCATCAATAGGAGGGTTGTTAGAAGCCGTAAAAATGTATGGGTGTTTTCCCTTAGCTAATGAAGAAGCATGAGGAGGTGGCTTTTTGGTAACCTTACTTTGAGATCTAGGTGTGGGAGGAGCCTTGTTGCTAATAGAGGAAACCTTAGGATCAGTAGGGGAGGATTGTTGTGATCGTGCTTGTGCTGCCTTCTTTCGTAACATAAAGGGGCATGAGACAAACATATGACCCTCTTGGTGGCAGTAGTGACAAGAGTTGGGAAGGTTGTAATAGACCACCTTTTGCATATAGTTAATACCACCTGCACGCAAAATAAGTTCTCATTTAAGAGAGTCTAAGTCCAATTCAATCATATATCGAGTCCTGCGAAGGCCACTAGGTGTACCTAAGGATTCAGTGTGTTTGATTAATCCAAGCCAAGACACAATATCCCTTTCAACTCTTTCAAAAATCAAAGGGAGATTCGGTAACTCTACAAAACAAGGGACTTTCCGAAATTCAGGAGTAGTTGGGTTGAGAGAAGGAGTCCACTTGCGAATAATCAATAAAGCATGATGATGGTGAAAGACACTAATGCTAAGAGCTTCAGAGACCATCTCTGAGTTAATAAACTCAACAAGTATAAAAGAATTAGATAAATAACAAACATGTGAAGCTATCAAACCACGATCTTTCCAAACAGAGTTGACATGATGCAAAAAGCTAGAAGAGCGAGGTAGGTAGCCTAAAATTTGCACAAAGACATACTTGCTAGAAATGTCGTGGGTGATAGATTTGAACAAATCATCAGGAAGCTCGTAGAATGGCTCGGAAGAAGTGGAGCCACCATCTGGCGACATGGCAACCGAAGGAGCTGATCAAAAATAGGTCAGAGAGCCTTCTCGTCCACGATCACAAAATAGAATAGGCAGCAAGATCTGATTCGATCTCGCAGGCAGCAAGATCTGCCTGAGATCTGCTAGGGCACTCTGATCCTATCCGATCTAATTTCTGTTCCTCGCTCTGCCTTCGTTTCAGACAAATGTTGTCCGAATATGCAATTCTGAAAACCCTGTATCGCAAGGAATTCGCTATATCTGGAATTGCAACACTGGGACGCGACTGTAGAGGCTGAGATATCGAGTGGCTGTGTATCAGCTATGAAAAAATAGAATCCCACGGTGCAAAATCGCAGGCGGAACAAAATTGTGAACAGCCGGCCTTTCACCGCACGCAGGGCTGCTAATGCTGGCGCTGTTCTCCCAAGCCCAGGCGCAGAACCAAGTCCACGTCACCACTGCGAGGATAAAAAATGGCAGAGAACGGGTCGTGATTTTTGTTTTTCAAATTTGTTTGGGGAAGACTAGCGTGTCGGTATGTAGTTTTATGCTCGAAGCAAGTCGTAATCAGAGAACGTGGGTGGATCTCATATTTCTTTGCATCAGTAGCTGTGGCAGGATCCAAAAGCATTTCGATACAATCACAATAATGAAAGGTAGAGTAATTTAGGGTCTAATTTATCTACTACTTAACTACCTAACACAACTACTTGTTCCACTTTCCTAGACACATCCTAAACACATATAGCATTGTTGGGCTACGAAATGTTAAGCGTTGCTAGGTTACCAAACACTATATGTATGCTCAAAGTGGTCATGCTTGTGTTCATTAACAACTGGAAATTAATTACTTAATTTAATGCATTAAAGTAAAGTGCATTAAAGGAAACATTAATTTATTCTCAATGCTGCAAGGATTATCAAAAGGATTCATTTTTATTCCCATCACATTGCTATGCTTAGGTACATCAGTGCTCAAATAAAGATTCGTACACACTCAGACTCCTGCTGTGGGCACTTAGAGAATATTCTAGCCATGGAGAAAACAAACTATAAGAGCTTCACTAACTATGACAAAAACTAAATATCAAAATTGTGAGCCCAAGCGCTATATTTATAGGCCGGTGTATACCCCATGATATTAGATATCCAACATCGCGTCCTAGGCTCTGACATCAGATACTTGATGTTAAAGCTCCAATATTGGAGCATGTCAAAACATGACTCATCAGTTGTAAAGCAAAGAGAAAGGAATCATGAACGTGATGTTTCTTAGAGTGGTACAATGTGGCTAAAGTACCACATCAAAATGTGTGTGCAAATTCTTTTTAGCATGTAGAGTAATTTTAAAATCATATTAATGATTGTTTTGGTTGTAGATTTGGATAATTCATTTTCTTGTGGATATCTTAGACTTAAAAATGATTATGTAATTCCATATTTCTAGCATATTTCTCTTAATTCTTATGATTTAAATTATGACCCATTATTTGGTGTGATTTTGTAAGGAATTGTGTAATGGCTAACAATGTTTTGTTGCAAAAATTAACATATTACTTTTCAGGTGAGGGCTAGATAAAAAAAAGGAACAATAATGTGAAAAAAAAATCACAGTACATTAGATCATTGATGAAAGAGTTTAAAGAAAAAGCCCAATAATTTTGGAGATGCCTTTTTAAGTTTTCATCCTTACAAACAATCCTTAAAAACTCTCATGTAAGGTAGTGAAACAATACCAAGAAAATGGATGTTGCAACCTTTTGGCACTGTAACCTTCACCCCTACACTTGAGGTTGGGTTTTCATTGTAAAATGGGGGTTTGTAGGCCATGAGCTATAATATCACATGTCATAACTTTTTGGGGCTAAAAAATACCTCACAATTTGTTATATCCTCATTTCCTGAAAGGAGAAAGAGATGTCATGTCTATATTTGGGCTTGGGAAGGCTTAAAATTCCTTGGGAATTGCCAAATTTGGCATTTTCATGGGTTGTTGTGGGGGTATAGCCTCAACTACGCTGGAACCACCTACACCCAGCATTGGTGGTGTTGGGTTTACATTTCTCCAAACAAACCTAGTGTAGCTATCACAAAACCCATCATGGAAGTCTCAAGGCCAATGTTGGAGTTGTGGGATTTTCTATTTTTTCATGAAGCTAGTGTTGGAGTGAATAGGGGTTTCGTTCTTCAAACAATTCTAGTGCTACCCCTCCAGTTCCAACATAGATTTCAAAATTCCAGCATTGTGTCCATGAGGCCAGTGTAGATGGATGAAGCTAGTGTGGTTGGAAAACTTCATATACTATTTTTGGTATCCATAGTGGTTTTGGTAGCCTAGGTGCATCAAAACTTACCAGAAATGGATAACTACACTAAAAATCATGGCCTGCCACACTTGTAAATCAAGCCAATAATCATGGTATAAATTTACAAAAAAAAAAACCAACAACTAGGAGATCTATAAATGTTAATCTCACACATATTGAATGGATCTTTTCAATAAAGCAAACTTCACAATCTTTTGCAACCTTAAGTACATGAGACCTTGGGCATTTTGTAAGACTTTTGGGCAAAGTTGCAACTACTTAAGCATTTTGAGACTCTCAACATAACACTATTGCAACACCAAAAAGTTAAGCAATAACCTTATCCATTTTGCATCAATGTTGCACATACCTTACCCACTATGACCAACATTCAAATCTAAGCTAAAAACCCCTAAGGAGTTTTGGTGATTGAAGTTGGAAAGTACCTCGATTATGAGGCTAATTGCAAATTGCAACCTGTTAGCTTCAATAGGCTATAATCTTCATCTAAGAAACTTCTTATGCGTTTAGGCACAAAACTTGTACACATTAAAACTTTTCTTTTGTAACAATTTTTTTGTTATTAATAAAGCTTACATTGCATTTATTATGCAAATTTGTTTCAAAGTTAATCTCTATGCTTTCTTTTGAATTGAATATGGATTTTGTTTAAGTTATTTCTCTTATTTACACTTCCTAGGTCCCTGGATAATTGACAAGATCATCTAGGGCATCTTAGATCCTATTTCTCAGATCCAAGGTTAAAACTATTCCACCTAAAATTTTTAGTTTTTCCATCAATCGAATCTTTTAGGCTCCACAATTTTCTAACACTAGAATGAGGTCCTCCACCAAAGATCTTTTCCAAGTCTTATTTTTCCCCTTTTAAAATAAATTTTTTCTTGTTTTTCACAAGTCTAAACTCTTAAAATTCACATTAAAAACTAGCCAGAAAAAACCAATGTTGCCATCCATTTTCTTGCAACTAAAACTCAACGTTGTGGTTGCAGGTGATTTGGGTTTTTATAAAATTTTCACAGTAGTTGTTGGATCCTCCAAAGCCAACGTGGTTGCCAATTGAACTTGTCTTTGGATGTTTTAAAGGCCATCATTTCTTTGCTTCAACCACCCAATCCTCTTGCTATGAAAGTTTGTGGGAAAGCCAATGTTGGTCCCTCCCAAGACTCTAACATAGCTCTTTAAAAACCAGAGTTTTATATTTATTTTTTCAAAATAAACATATTCTTTACCAAGAGGGGGTACCCTAGCATAGTGTTGTTGGGCCTAATAATTTTTGATTACTTGCCTCCTTCCCCCTTGCCCCCACCCCCCCTATACCTATGGTTGCAGTTGCAACTAGCTTTCAGCCAAAGCACCTTTTACACCTTGGGTAATTCCACTTACTAGAATTTTCATTTAAGTATCTAAAAAATATCTTTTAAACCAAAATGAAAGTTACTAATAATGTCTTTTAGTCAGTCTATGATTTTACACCTTAATTTGATAGATATGACATCAAGCCAAAATACAGTGAGGGTTTATGATCCAAAAGACCCTACTATGGCTGAGCGCAGTAATCGCTCAAGCTAAGTGAGCAAAGCTTGGATTTCACTATCATTGATGAATATTACAATAATTTCATCCATGTAAAAATCCAAATAGGCTTGCTCATCCCATGTGTGGAGGCTAAATTCAAATGTGAATATGAGCTTATCCACCACAATGGAAAGGAGTACATTCCTTTCCCTTATGACAAGATGTCCCTGATGAGATGCGACTTGCACTGGGCCGCGATATCGCGTACATGATATCACGGCCACCGCGATATCGCGTCTTACCCTGCG
>MNCI01020745.1:509255-604192 GCA_015680685.1 Gnetum montanum | reverse complement strand
GCTACCGGAGGTTCGTGATTAGTCATGGGGGTACGGGGCCTGATTGGTATTTTTCGATTTTTATCCTAAGCCCCGGATTTTTTCGTTTTTCTTCCTAACCCCTATGCCTTCAGTAGTCATCATCTACTTTTTCCCAGATCCATATCAGCCATACCACAACCTAGCCAATGAACCTAAACCGAAGCAAGGTATGCTTTACTTAATGATTCAATTACCCTTGCTAATATATGATGGTGTTGTGTGTGCAGATGGCCATCATACAACAACGGAATGGATCTGGAGCAAACACTTGGAGTGGAGCAGCATTGAAGCCGCTATGCAAGGAGCAGAATTGATAATGCGCTTACGGATGGACAACGGAAGGCGCAATCTAGGCGTTGGCAGCAACAAGACTCTTCTCTCTTCTTCTCTTCTATTCTCTCTCCTCTTTTCTCTCAGCTGCCAACTGTGGCCTGATGTCATTGTAATAAGGTGTTCACCCTTGTTGTCATGAACACCAGTTTTGTCAAGTCTTGTAATAAAGACCGTTCACATGTCATCCCATTAGTTCCATTTCCCCTAATAATCCCATACCTACCTGATATCATTGTAAGGAACTCGAGGACGAGTTTTCATTCAGTCATGGGGGTATGATGAGACGCGACTTGCACTAGGCCGCGATATCGCGTCCCATGCGATATCGCGTATGCGATATCGCGTCTTCTCTTGCGATATCGCGTACGCGATATCGCGTCCCGCCGCCATATCTATAAATAAGAGGCGGCACTCCCTTCATTTCCCAATCCTGGCTAGTGTAGCGAAGCTCTGGCAGATTGATCACTCCAGAGTTAGAATTTTTCCCCATGTGCCCGCAGTAGGAGTCCTAGAGTGAACGGCTCTTTATTCGAGCAGCTTGTAACCTGAACCCAAGTTGTGTACGGCAATAAAGACGAACTTGATTGGATAAACCTTGCAGCACGTGGTTTCATTTATTGCTTTCATTTACTGCTTTCCTAGTGCGTTCAAGTACGACTTGATTACGAGCGTCTACGGACGTGTACGGCTAGTCAAGGAATCGGCTGCTTGACGCAATGCATGAGTACGACTCAATTACGAGCATTGGCTGCTTGGTAACCCAGTAGCGTATTCCAGGATTCTGCGCTTGGTAACTCCCGGGTCTAATGTGTACGGCTAGTTGAGGAATCGGCTGCTCATTGCTAGGCTAGATCGTGTGATAAGTACGACTTAGTTACGAGCACCCACGGGTGTGTACGGCTGGCTAAGGAATCGGCTGCTTATCACACGTAGGCTAAATAGGTGCCTCAGTACGACCACTTCGAGCACTTGCGTTACGTGTGGCGATCCCAGTAACGATTAGCGTTTGGTAAGCTGCAGTTGCATAGTTCAGGGTGTGTCCGGCAAGTGGGAACGGATGCTGACGCTAGTTAATTTAGACTTAGATCTTAGTTAGAGTTAGTTTAGTTTTCTCAACCCTTTCTCCTGGTAGCATAGAAGATAAGCCGAAAATACCAAAAAAATCACATACCTCAGACTTGCTTAACCATACACCGTGACACTTACAAGCAAGCCTGGGAAGACAACGAACGATTAACCCCAAGTGTTTCTTGTGGCGTTAAGGCATTTAGTCTGCGGAGTTCGACCGGATCGCTCGTGTACGCTCGTATTCGTATGGTTGAGTGTAGGGGTACCTCGCCACTCATCAGTCCCTAAATGATGCCCATACATGTATTCTATCTTATTTAATTGAGATGGATGAGCAAGATGTAGAGTCAAGCTCGAAGGACCATCATGAAGAATAGGATGATTTTGAGGCTAAGTTCAAACTTGAAAACTTCTTAGGAAGCCTCTTTCAATAGTTGGCTTCCTAAGCCATTGTGCCCACCGCAGTCTCACCTACCTCTTGCATAGGGTAGGTCCCTCAACCCTTGTCTTCCATGTACCCTACCATGTTTGGGTTGGCACCTATCATAGTGGCGCACCAAGCATAATCAGTGCTCCAAACAATGCCCCTCTTCTCCTCTATGTCTTTCACCATGTAGCCTCAATTTGCATGGCCATCACTAGTGGTCATAACCACTTCTCATCCATTTTTCATGTTAGTGGGCTTGACAGTGGGAACTCAAGTGACCCAAGGATTACATACATTTTTTTGTCCCATTTGTGCCATAAGTGTTAGCATAAACCTCCTTTTCATTGTTTAGCCTACCTACAACAATGATTACTCAACCTCTCCCCTCTATACCACAACCCATTGCAAGGCCATAGGCCATTCATCCAAATGCCACAACCCATGGGGATGTCCCAAGGCTTGGATCATGTTTGTCAAATGATCCAAAACCTTATGAAAGAGTTAGGAAGCTTCAAGCTTTAACAAATCAGATAGTCAAGATCATGGACTTCTATTAGGATGATCTTATCAATCTTGCTATCCCACAAATAACTCTTCACTCGGGCATCCCCATAACCCAGTTTACCAAGTATAATGGGGAGGGTGATTATAATGCTCACCTTATAACGTTTTGTTCTAATTGCCTATTGTTACAAGCATGGTTGCACACCATAATGCACATCTTCCTTATGTCCCTTACTAGAAAATCCTTGGACTGGTACCATGCGTTACCTTGAGGACCAATATCCTCAGTTGAGGACTTAATATCACAACTCATTAACCATTTCAAGTATAACTTAAAACCTAACACAACTCTTGACCAAATAATGAAGGTCAAGTACCCCTTTAACTCATGCAATAGTTCATATAATAGTGGAATATTCTTCTTAATGAGATTCCTAAACCCATAGCTAAAAGACATCTTCTTGTCATATTCAAGGGGGTAGTTAATGACTTAATTAAGTCCAAACCTTAATACATAGACCCTTGGACACTTAGTTAAGCCTTCTCCCAAACCAAGAACATAGAGAATGTTGTTGAGGCTAGCCATAACACCACCTACATGGTGTACAAAAATCAACATATGCGAAAGGATAAGTAGAAGGGGAGGCAAAACAATGTAGCCATGGCCATTGTGGCCAAAGATAAAAAGATCACATAGGGGTAAAACAAACCAACCCAATGCCCCTACAATCAACAACTAATCATTGAAATTTTGTTCCTTTACATTAGGCAACATGAGGTCTAATTTCAAAAGAAAAGATCGGTTAAAGTACACAAGTTACCACTAAAGCTATATGAACTCCTTGATTAGTTGTTGAAGAGCAAAAGGATCCAATATAAATAGATAATGGAAAATGCTTACAAGAGGCATGATCGACTATGTAAGATTACAAAGAACCCTACTTTAGCAACTAAGGATGACCCAACCATACCTATTAAACTTGACCATTTTTATTGCTATCATCAACTACTACATCATGATACTAATTTTTGCCTAGTTCTCAAGGATGACTTATAGAAGATGATAAACAATAAGGAGTTGGTCCTTAATGCCTCTAACCTAGTTAGGCCACATAACCAATCTATAAAGGTCTACAAAGACTCATTGAATACCAAAAAAAACCCTTAGACCATACCAACATTCAACGTAAGTAACAACTCTAGACCTACATAGGAGTTTGTCATTTGGGTACCTCCTCACAACAAAAGGGGTCATTCAACTACATCTAGTTTAAGGCCTCATTTTTTTGTAAGAATACCATCACTTATGTTTCCCAAGGAACCTTTTGTGGTTAAAGAGCCCCTCCCACTATGACTAAACCAACAACTACAACCAAACAACGTTCTCCTATGGTGGCTAATACAAAAACTTATATACAATCCAACAAAAATAAAAAATCATCAAGCAAACAATGTAAGAAATTTGTGCCAAAGACCAAAAACAAAGAAAAAAAATAGAATAAGGCATGGAAGGAGGTGCATCTACCAAAGCCCACTCCTATTTCATCCATTCCCATGTGATCTAACACTTAGGTTGCTTCAACCAGTCAACCAAGGAAGGATCTTAAGCCATAAGGAAAGGGAAAAGAGGCCAAGACATAATTGTGAAAACATGAAGTTCACATCCTAGGGTGCATGGAGAAAGTCAAAGCCAATAAGAATAAAAAACCAACAACCAATGACAAAGAATTCCTTAATGCAATGGAATAGGTTAAGCAATCTTTGAAATAAAAGAACATATCCCTTTGCTTGAATGACTTGGTAATGATCTTTAATGCTCATAGTGAGGCATTAGTGAAAGTGTTTACTTCTATCCTTGTTAGTGAGGACATCCTTAATAGTAAAGAGTCCATTCATGTTGTGATAGTACCACCTTCACCAAGGGAAGAAACAAGGTTAGCAATGCTAGTGTTCTATGATAGTGAGGTCAAGAGGTCAAGAACAATGCCTAGGATGGTGAGACAACGAAGGCTCCTCTCTTCATAACAATAAGGGTGAGGAAATACAAGGTACATAGGATGCATGTGGACAATGGGGCAGCCATTAACATTATACCCTATTCCATTGTTGAATGTTTCAGCTTAGCAAAACACATGCAACATACTTCAACATCCACTCTCAAGTTCTTTAATGGATATTGGGTTGCAGTTAAAGGCTCAATCTCTTTGGACTTTGTAGTGAGGGAAAAATTCCCATAATTGCCAATTTCTTGTTGTTA
Source organism: Gnetum montanum (assembly GCA_015680685.1). NCBI lineage: Eukaryota > Viridiplantae > Streptophyta > Gnetopsida > Gnetales > Gnetaceae > Gnetum > Gnetum montanum. The sequence goes on along the minus strand of MNCI01020745.1, from coordinate 599,582 downwards.
GAAGAGATACCAAGAATCAATCTCATTCTAGGAAAGCCTTGGCTATCTCAATTACAAGCTGTTTCCTCACCTACCCATCAAGAAATTCACCTAACTTATGATGGAGGTTAAATAATTATCCATGGTGACAATGCAGGTCCTTTAGTAGTCAATAATGTTGACATAGAACAAGGGTCTAAAGTGGAGTTTAAGAAGAAACTTCCACTATTAATGACAAAGTTAAAAATCCTATCAGAGTAGAAGAGGCTAAACTTGACAACAATGAAACCATGGATGCATCATGAGAAGAGCTCACCTTCAACATGGTTAGTAAAGGAAATAGAGAATACAAGATCGTGCAACATAGACCCTACACTTTTCCTAATATTTTGAAGATTAAGAAACACTTGCACAGTTGAATGTATGTTTCCTATTTGCTTACCCTATGTCCATAATCATGTGGCCTCTTCTTTTATTTTCTTTACTTAATTTAACCTTTGTTTACCTCTATTTAGCATTATTTAGCATGTAATTTATAGTTCATCCTGATTTACAATTTTCATTTTTATGCCTTGTCTATTTCAAAACATAAAATCTTCAAATACCAAAAAACTTTTAAAATCTAAAAAATATATAAAAATTTGTAAAACATTAAACTTACAAAAAATATTCTTTTAATGCATGGTCTTGATAAGGCCTAAAAGTGGCAAAATGCATGGCCCACCATGGCCTAAAATTGGTAGCCCATCATGGCTTGCCATGGCATAAAACTAGCAATGTGTAGCAAACCATGGCCTAAAACTAGAAATGTTTTTTATAACCTGTTATAGCCAATTACAACCTAGTTTACATTTTAGTTTCCTAGTTGAGTTGCATATTCCTTTACCAAATTATTACACTATAGCCTTATAACATGAACAAAAACATAAAACACATAAGATGCATAAAACTAAAAATACTAAAACACATAAACAAAATTCAAGTTTTAAAGATAATGATAATAACTAAAATATCCATAGTCCATAGCCATAATCACACAGTGTGAAATAACTTCATACAACATATAAAATAAATCAAAGTCCAACAACCATAGCTACACTATGTAGTAGTAACATAAAAAATGATAAATCATCCTTCAATAAGCAATGACTAAGACTAGCCACAATAGCCAATAACATCATTAAAAAATAAAAATAGCCAAAGACATAACAAAAAGGGAACTAACATGCAACTAGAGGTGGTTGAGGAGCATTTCCAACGTCATCATGACAGGGGCCATTATTGTCACTTGGTACCTATACCATAATAACATAATTTAATTAGCAATGAGCATAACAAACAACAAGTTAAAACATAATTTAATTAGCAATGAGCATAACAAACAACAAGTTAAAATTACAAATTGAACCAAAATAAAACATGCTAAAATGAAAGAAGTTAAGAAATGATAAAAACAACAAGTAAAATTGGGATTACTTGAGCACAACATCTTCTATGGGGAAGCTCCACAAACCAACCTCTAAACAATGGAGAATTTGGTCTTTGATCATATGGGCCTAATTCACCTCCCCGAGATTAATGCTGCTTAAGATGTTGCTCTCACTAATATCAGTCTATGTAGGTTACTCTCACAAAAATGAAGTAGTAGTCATCTCCCTAGAAGTAGTAGTGACTTGAGGAGTTGTGGAATCAATGACTACCAAGGAGCCTTCAAATAGCTTGAAGGCATCCTCTACATGGATCCCCTTCATGAAGAGCTCTAGCTTGTGCTATTCTATGAACTCCTCTTGCAGCCACTTACGGTAACTCTCACATTTGACGTTATACTTTTTCTTGTGATCTTTTGTGACCAACCCCATTCAAAGATCCAAGCACAATAGTCCCTCGACTCCTTAGCTTTACAGGCCAACAAGTCCGTCTATAGCTTCTGCTCTGTAAGATCCCTAGCAAGAGTAAAATTTCCATGAATGGTGTTCTAATAGCATGCCCATTCGATTTCTTTGGTTCATAAGGAGCCCCTACTAGCCACTTGGGCTTCCACAAACTTTTTACAATCCTTAAGATCTATAATCTCCTTAGTCTATTGTTGGCACATTTTGGCCATTTTAGGGAGTAGGAATATGATATCAATAGATATGGAAAATGATATATAAGAATAAAAAAAATATGCATTTGAAGACCATAAGTAACATTGCCTATCTAATTTTTGGAAAATGATCCATTTAGTGCTACTCTTTTGGTTGTTAGTAATTTGGGTATGAGATGAGTTATTTCTCAGTTCTCAGTATCGTTGGATTATTGAGTTAAAATGGATACACAAGCAATTAAAATTTCTTTTTGCTTGAAGTTAATTTAGCATAAGCTTGTTATAATTCCTTATGTTTAAGGATGTTGTTGAAAATAATCAACTTGGAATAACAATTTTGACAAAAACTCATGGCTAAAGTTATTAGTAATTTGACAAGATTACAGTTGGAAAATGCACTACAATGTTACTAAGGGAAATCCTCTATGACTAAATGTTGGAGTTCTATTCTAGAAAGTGAAATAAAATAGTTAAAACTAGGAAATAGTGAAGGTTTTTAATTGATTTATGAAATAATATCCAAAGTTACTAGCATAATAATGAATTAGTAGTTAACATTATTAAATCAAAATCCTTGCTCCAACAAGAGTAGAAATGATTAATGCAACTATTCATTTTAATTATTTTTGCTACCTAAGAAATGAAATTTGCTTAAGGGAAAAAATGGATTTTTACCAGTAACACCACATCATGACTCTTCCCTACACAAATCATCAAAACCAACAAATTTGTCACTCTCCTGCACGTGGAAAATTTGACATTAATGACTAAAATTTTCAAATGAAAATGGATAACTCCAACACATAATAGCATTGGTAGTATGGCTAAGGTAACCTAGAAAACACAAAAAGATGATTAAACATTCAATGGTGGTTCAGTTCAACCAGAGAGGGTCAATTACAAAACCTAAAAGAAACAACCAAATAAGCAAAATGTGTAGTTCAAATTCCAACATCAATAGCAACAATGAGGTTGTGCCAACACAGACACCATGATGGCTAGAGGTGTGGTTTTTCTCCAACAGTGATAGAGCTAGAAGTGCCAATATGTGTAGGATAGAGATGAGTCAATAGGTGGAGCTCAAAACATTTTCGCAATTACTAGAACATACAGCAACACCTCAAGGGTGCTAGATGAGGCTGCAAATCTAACACATACCTACTCATCATGGCAACATGACTTTTACCAATGGGTAATGCAACAACGAGGTAATAGACAATGTTGTGGTGATGGTAGCGAGGTGATGGATAATGTAGTTGTGAAGGCAGCAAGACAATGGTGATATGATGGCAAGAAACCGTAGTGTCCAAACTACACTAGGAAAAATTATGTTTCATATTTCAAGCTCAAAGCTATGGTGAAGTATTATAAAAAAACATTACATATACCATGGTGGTTACAAGTGATAACATAAGTTTGAAGAGGTAATCTACGCACAAGTGGCTAGGTTATAATTTAAAGGGGTAGATCTATAGAGCTTTATTTATTCAAAATAAATTTCCATGTGAAGGTTGTATAGAATCCTAACTAAATTTCCTAAATATTTGTATTTGAAAGGATACTTTCCAATTGTGGCATATATTTCTCCAATTTTTGTAACGTCCTATGATAACTTTGATGATATTTATTACCAAGGGAACACTTGGCAACCTAACTTAAATTTCTCATAATTCCCATGGAAACTATAACTCCTAAGGTGGTTATAAATTTATATGCCTAAGATATTTGTAAGCCCCATAACTTCTCTTGATTATTATAACTATCATAAGGTCACTATAAAAGGACATTCAAAGGTAGAACTAAAGGGAGGAAGATTTGGAAAAAGACATTTGAAGAATTCTTGTAAGATGGCTTGCTAAAGACATCAATTTGGCTACTTTTTTTTAGTCTTGTGAGTTCATTTATTCCCATGTTGTTTTAGTTACTTTGTTAATGGTTTAGATAATATTGTGCTTAGCAATTAACTTTTGGATTTGTCCTAGATTGCTTTTATGGCTATGTTTTTGCACAATATTAGACTTCTATTAGATTAGCCATAAAAGAGCTTATGTTGTTTAAAAGCCTCAAGAGCAATTTAATAGTAATGTCTTAACAAATTGTCTATTTTGAGCATAGAGAATCTAGGAAAATATTTGGTATTTTGGGACAACTAAAATAGCTTCATTGTTTTAAAGTATATTGCCTTAGCATTTCAATCAAGAAATTATCAAATTTTTGGAGTTCTATTGAATGCAATCTTTGACAACTATTAACTAGCCATAATAGAGACTCGTACTTTGTTGTTTACGTAGCAATTTTTGGTAGTATAATAAGATTTTCTTTTATGAAATTACTTGTTGGGCTTAGGAAGTTTGGACAATTCATAGTTATTGAATTAACAATAACTTTATTGAGAAGTGTTTTCTTGTGTTAATTTATCTTGCTTAAATATTTGAGATTTCATAGACATTTACTTTTCTTTTTTGTTTCTCTATATAAGTCCACTAAATTTCACTAGTTTTCTTCTAAAACTTTTTCTCTAGGAAAAATTAGGAGTAGATTGATAGAATTGTGCTAAAATGTTTTGGCAAAATTTTATTTGTTACAAGTAGGTATTATAAGGATCATATAGACTAAGTTATTGAACAAAATAGGAATCTTTAACAACTCACAGTATTTGACAAAGTTAGCCAAATCTCTTTTATGATAGCTGATTATAGTTTTATACACAACCCAACCATTTCAACATTTGCAATAGTAAACATTTACTCACATCTAGTATGTTTGATGACTACTCAGTTTATTTGGAGATGTTTGGGCCTTGGTGTTGCTAGAGACTAGTAAGCACCTAAACCATGTTTGAAGAACACCTTTGATCCCATGACGTCCTGAAGATCAAGAGACCATGAGGCCCCCCACGTTGGTAGTCTGGTCCCAAATGGTCGTGAATAGTTCTTTTGGCACTAAAAGAAAGACTGGAAATTTGTCATCTAAGTTTTTAAGCTTGATAATCCTTACACACCAATAGTTCTTTGTTTTTAGTAAGGCTTTAAGAAATTAGATACTATTTTCAGTTCATGATCAAATAGACTAATAGTTTGGAAGATTTTAAAGGTTCTAAAGAAATTCTTGATTATAAGCTTAATTACTCATCAAAAGAAGAATAGAATAATAGGAGTAAAGATTAGAAAGATAAGAAGATCACCCCTTCTGTCTGGTTTATTAGTCTATAAGAAAAGATCAAAGAAGTACAGGAGTCCAATGATTAAAAGAAATTATAATAGGATGGCAAATCCTTGGCAAAGAATTACACCATTAGGATTTCAAAATTGCAATGATATTTCTAAGGTATTTTATAAATATTTTCTTGATCCTTTTATTTCTAGAAAACCTTACTTAGTAGAAGAATACATTCACTTATTTGAGTTAGCTTTAGCTCATGCAAATATTCAACATCAAGATCAAGCTTGTAGGTTATTTGTGGTAAATTTAAAAGATCTGGCTCAAATATGGTATTCAAACTTGCCAAGTAATAGTATCACAAATTGGGATGACATGAAAAGTCTTTTCTTAGTCCAATTTGGCAATCAATTGGATCAACAACAATTGTACTGTGGGCTAGTACAAGCTAAGAAAGGAGTTAAAGAGTCTATTAAAGATATCAACATTAAATTTTGATGAATTTATGGACTCTTTTAAAGACAATATAGACCATTAGAAGAAGTTCTTAGAGATACTTATCTTAAGGCTTTCAATCCCAATATTTTAATTTGGTTGAGAAGAACTCCAAACTTGCTAACATTGAATGAATACTTTAGCGAAGCTATATAGTTAGAAAAACAATTAAACTTGAATTATGAAGAGATTGTTACAACATAAAAAAGAGAAGAGAAAATGATTATTCCCATTACCAGGTTCATCTCATGTTAAAAAAAAAGCAAAAATTTGAAAGCAAAGAATCTAAAAAGGGGTAGTTAATAAGAGACTTGTCTAATGAAGTAGTAAAACTAGAAAAAACTTTGGTAAAAGTTAATATCAAAGAGGAAAAGAAAAATAGAAAACATAAACATGAAGATACTAAGTTAGTAGAAGATGAGGATGAAAGTGATGTTGTTATGTCCAAGTTTCTTGATATTGAATTAGATAATGAGTTATCGAGTGTTCATTATGTAAGTAAATCTTCTAACAATGGATTTAGTGATACTTCTTCTCTTTCAAGTTTTGAAGATGATATATCATCAGATGAAGAGTGTAACAATAATGAGGAAAATGGATATAATTTGTGATTAAAAGAAATATTAACTACTTCCGGGCCTCCAAACGTTATCTTTGATCCATCCACTAAGAGAAAGGTTTTTGAACCAAATAGAAGAGAGAAAAATAAAAGTAAAGAAGATTAGGTAGATGAAAGTATTCATAATCAATCTTTTAATAAATGGATGAAGAAGCAAGCTTTTATGAAGATGGAGAATATGATCTAATTGAAGATCTTAAACATATCAAAGAAAATATCAGCATATATCAATTGCTACAGATAATAGATTAGCAAAGAAAAGCTTTAGAGTTCATTAAAGGTAAATCCAGAGTTGGAGAGTTAGAGTTAAGCTATGTGTCCAACAATGACAAGAAAAAAAAAACTAGCTATGATTGTACCCTTGATAAGGAAGCTCCTTCATTTCTTTTGATAGTGAAGTTAAAGGAAAAGTATCTTCATAATTGTTTAGTTGATTGTGGAGCTACATCTACTATCATGTCATTATTTATATGCAAGAAACTTGGTTTGATTCTTAAAAAATCAAATAACAAGATTGTCCAAATGGATAAAAGTAGAGTGAAGATTATGGATCAGCTATCCAATGTCTTATTAGAAATTGCTTTTGAACCTCATATTAAAAGTAGAGTAACTATTTAAGTGGTAGACATACCAGATTCACATAGTCTTTTGTTGAGTAGAAGTTGGAGTAAAAATTTCTCTGGTTACATTTCAATAGATTATTCCCACATGTGGCTATCTTGGAAAGGAGAGCCAAATCAAATATACATATACAATGAACCTTTGATGAGTGAAAATATTACTTTGAATGGAAAGAATAAGGTTATTGAAACAAAAGCTTTTGAAACAAAACTTTTTAGACTTGAAGAAGTTAATTACTTGGAAAAAAAAAAGAATCTCAAGTTGAGAGCAAATGGGAACTATAGTTTGATGGTTCTTGTAAATCAAAAGATGCAGGAGTTGCAATAGTTCTAGTAGATGATGATTTCCAAAAAATATTAAAGGCAATTCATCTATCTTTCCCTTATACTAAAAATAAGGTTGAATATGAAGCTTTGTGTATTGGAATTAAAAAAACATTGGGAAAAGGAATCAAGACAATCACTATAAAAGGAGACTCAAGATTTGTTTATGAATAGATTAAAGATAATTGTGCGATAAAAAGCTCATTCTTGCAACCTTTTAAATAGCTTGTCTACAAAATGTTGGATCAATTTCATCGAGATAGAATAGAACATATAGGTAGGAAGGATAATTATATAGCAGATGACTTACCAAAAGCAGCTTAAACATTAGATGTGTAAAAGATAGAAGGTTAGGAAGGTGTTATGATCGAAAAAGAATATTAGCCATTAGTACTAGATAACATAAGGAATTTACAAGTATTTAAAGATGATGATCAAGTACTCAGGATTATAAATAAGTAAGAATTCAAAGGTTAGATCATACCTAAAATAACATCAAGGTTTAAGATAGATCCCATTTGAAAAAAGGTGATTGATTATGAACATGAGCTTAGCAAACATTTGCTTATTAGAAAAGATATACAGAATCTAGATGATCAAGCTTATGAAGCAATGAATCTTGGATCTATTGAGATACCAAAAATGTTAAATGTTATAAAGGAATAGAATTTAATCTTCAAGAAAAATTTATTATGACTTCTTGAAAAATAATTTGGAAAATTTTGCTTCATCTTATGATGATCTTAAAACTTTTAGACCAGATGTGATGACACATAAAATTCCTTTAGTAAATGGTCATAAGATAATTAAATAAAAATAAAGGAGATTTAATCCATCATTTAAGCCAGCTATGGAAGTTGAGATCAAGAAGTTATTACAAGCTTGAATCATATATTTGGTTCAATATTTGACATGGCATGCTAACCTTGTTCTAGTAAGAAAGAAAAATGACGATATTAGACTTTGTGTGGATTTTAGGAATTTCAATAAAACTTCTAAAAATGAATAAATACCCACTTGAATTTGTGAAATGTTGATCAAAGTATTAGGTTGTCAAGTATATTCTTTCCTAGATGGTTTTTTAGGCTATAATCAGATAATGGTAGATAAAGATGATAGATATTAAAAAACATTTATCACCAAGTGGGGAACTTTTTCTTACCAAAGTATGCCATTTGGATTGTCAAATGTAGGAGCTAATTTTTAAAGAGCAATGGATTTAGCCTTTAAAGGTTTAATATGAAAGTTTGTTGTGGTTTATTTGGATGATATCACTATCTTTTCAACAAGGAAAGAAGACCATATTAGTCCTCTTCAACAATTTTTTGATAGATGTCATGAGTATGGTATTTCATTCAACCCTAAGAAATGTATCTTTGTTGTTAAATCTAGAATTTTACTAGGTCATGTAATCTATCAAGAAGGACTTGCTATAGATAATTCCCAAATTCAATTAGCATAGAATATTGAACATTCCACCAAAAAAAGTCTCTTAGATCTTTCTTTGGAAAGATAAATTTTGTTGGGAAATTTACCCTTGGATTCATTAAAATTACTAAACCTTTAATGCATATGCTAAAGAAATATGTCCTAGCAGAGAAAACACTAGAATCAAAAAGAGCCTTAGCAGAATTTAAAAAGGCTATCCAAGAAGCTCCATACTTGGTAAAGCCAAAATTAAAGGAATACTTTTGATTATATGCTTTTGCTTCAAATGATTCAATTGCTACCATTTTAACTCAAAAAGATGAAAGTCAAGATGAACAAATTAGGTTCTTTAGGTATCTACTAAAAGGTTTAGAGCTAAATTATTCAGATTTTGAGAAATATGCATTTATGGTTATTAAGGCATTTCAACATTTCAAACATTACTTGGAAAGCTCATTAATTCATATTACGCTAATTGAGCCTATAGTCAAACAATTTTTAGCCCAAAAGGAAATTGGATTGAAGAGAGGAAAGTGGTTCATAAAGCTTCAAAGTTTCAAATTTTCATTAGAAATATGCAAAACCATTAAATGAATGGGATTAGCCAAGTGAATAGTAATAGAATATGAAATATGTGTGCTTAATAATCATGAGGGAAATTGGTAGGACAAGATTCTAGAATTCCTAGATACATGAAAATTTTCCAATATCTTAACTATAAGTCAAAATAGAGCTTTCTTTAAAAAGGCAAATAAATTTGTGGTTTTATACATAAAGGATTTCAAAGGGTTTTTGTTGGAATGTGTTTATAATGATCAAATTCATCTTATCATAGAACAATTCCATGATCATTCCAATTTGTTTCATGAACCTTCATCCACAATGCAACATATACTTTGTTATGGTTTTTATTGGTCTAGTATATACCAAGATATTAGTTCAAAAATTCAAAGGTGTTACAAATGTCAAGTTCATGAAACAAAGATAAAAAAGGCTAGAGGTCTTTTAAAACTAGTAATTGTAGATAGACCATTTTAGGAATGGGGCTTAGATTTCATTAGTACAATAACCCCTTCAAGAGCTGGACATAAGTTTATTTTTAAAGATACTGATTACTTTACCAAATGGTCTAAAGCAAAGGCTCTAAGAAAAAGTTCACCATCAGATGTGATTAAGTTCTTGGAAGATCTAATTCTAAGTTGTTTTGGTCTTCCTAAAGTGTTGATATTCGATAATGGACCTGCTTTTTAGTTTGAAGAACTTATAACATGGGCATTAGATGAATCCATCTTTGTATTCTTCTCTTCAAATTATTATCCTCAAGGAAATGGCTTAGCTGAATCTACAAAGAAAGCGCTTATTGCCTAAATTAAAAAGTGTATGGATGGTAATCTAGGAAATTGGATTGATTATCTGCAATTTGCATTATGGACTAATCATATTAGATTTAAGAAGGCTATTAGAACATCAGCTTATAACTTGCTTTATGGTTTGCCTGCAAGAATTACAAACAAGATTATAAGTTCAACCTTAGATTTTGTACAAAAGTGTAGTGAGAAAACTAATAAAGATAGAAGTTTCATGATCTTGCTCATCAAAAGAGAGGCTGAAATGGATATAGCTAAAGATAATTTACTAAAGAATATTTAGAGAACTTTAGAGTTAGTGATTTAGAGTTAGTCAAAAGATGGTTCGATAGAAAAGATTTGAAGAGAACTTTAGAGTTAGTGATTTGGTGTTATTATGGAATATGAAGAAGCCAAATAAATTTTCAGCAATATGGATTGGTCCATTTTAGATCAAGAAAAAATCATCTGACGATACATACAAATTAGTGATACTAGATGGAATAGAGTTGCAATTTTCGTATAATGTTTTTTTTTGGACAACTGTCCACAACTTAAATTNACTAGTTTAAATATATTTAATTCAAAGTGTTAGTTTAAAAATTTAAGTTTAGATTATTTCAAATAATCATTATTTGTAAGTGGGAGTGATGCTTAGATAACTACTTTGTGGAAATTTAATTTCAACAACTAAATAGTGGAACTCAAATTAGGCTATTGTATAATGATGAAAAGATAATTAATTTTCACTAAGTGGCAAAGTTGTTTAGTGAAATTGGTGGGAATTTCAAACTTACCTTACACCATATAAGGAGATGTGAATTTCTTAGAGATATATCATTTTTCAATTCACGGCTTAAGTGAGAAAGCTAATGACGTATTTAAGTGTGAGGAAGAAAGATGGTACTTGGAGAGAGGGAAATGAGAAGGCCTTTTATTTCATATGTTGTGGGATGTTGTCCAAAACATGTATTAAGAACTTATTGCAAAGAAATTGTCCATGGAGCATCTAGTGGAAGCCCATTCTTACTTTGACTTTCAGATGAGTTTAGATTTTTCATTGGTGGACTTTCCATACATTCCAATGTTTGGGGTAGTTTTCATGAATGTACCACTTAAGCTGAATATCAAGGAGAGTATAGTAAAGATGATTCTTGGGGAGAGGCTTTTATGTCTTAAGACACAAAAGAAACTTGTTGGAGAGAACCTCAAAAGCCAGTAGTAGAAGAATTGGATGAACAAGAAGCAAAGACGTGTTGAAGACAAAGATGAAGACCAAGTTGAGGCTTCAACTAAGCAACAAGAGGAAAGGAAGGAATTTATTACAACTAAAATTACATATTAAAGGACTTTCAATATGAGAATCCCTAAAAGAGTTTCTCTAACCATTCTCTTTCCACCCATAGAATAGTTTACTTGATATTGAGTTTGTATAGTTTCCCAAAGTGTTATTAGGAATGAGGTTTTTATTTTATTAAATCTTAAGTTTTTCAAAAAATATTTGTACTTTTGTAAAAATGTTGAATAAAGTCTTGTTTTGCTGATGATTTAGTTAGTGAGTTATTTTGAACAACATGGATTTCAAAGGAGTTTTAGGTGGGGGAATGAAATGTTGCCACATTTTGGCCATTTTATGGAGTAGGAATATGATACTAATAGATATGGAAAATTAATATATAAGAATAAAAACATATGCATTTGAAGATCATAAGTAACATTGCTTATCTAATTTTTGGAAAATGATCCATTTAGTGCTGCTCTTTTGGTTGTTATATTCATGTGGAGTGTAATTGGGGGTATGAGATGAATTATTTCTTAGTTCTCATTATTTCTGGATTGTTGAGTTAAAATGGATACATAGGCAATTAAAATTTCTTTTTGCTTTAAGTTAATTTAGCATAAGCATGTTAGAATTCCTTATGTTTAAGGACATTGATGAAAATAAAAAACTTGAAATAAGAATTTTGACAAAAATGCATGGCTAACGTTATGAGTGATTTGACAACATTACAGTTGGGAAATGCACTATAATGTTACTAAGGGAAATCCTTTGTGACTAACTATTGGAGTTTTTCTTTGAAAAGTGAAAGAAAATAGTTTAAACCAAGGAATAGTGAAGGTTTGCAATTAATTTATGAAATAATATCCAAAGTTATTGGAACAACAATGAATTGGGAGTTAACTTTATTAAACCAAAATCCTTGCTCCAACAAGAGCAGAAACAATTAATGCAGTTATTCATTTTAATTATTTTTGTTGCTTGAGAAACAACATCTGCTCAAGGGAAAATATGGATTTTTACCAATAACACTACATCATGGCTCTTCCCTACACAAATAATCAAAACCAAAAAATTTCTCACTCACCTATGTGCCAAAAATTTGACAATAATGACTAAAATTTTTAAACGAAAATGGATAACCCTAATGCACAACAATGTTGTTAGCATGGCCAAGGTAAGCTAGAAAATAGAGAAAGGTGATTAACATTTAATAGTGATTTAGTCTAGCTAGAGAGGACCAATTGTAGACACTAAAAGAAAAACCAAACAAGCAAAATGGGGAGTTCAAATTTCAATGTCGATGGCAATGACAAAGGCGATGTCAATGTGGGGACCATGATGGCTAGAGGTGTGATTTTCCTCCAATAGTGATGGAAATGGAAGTGCCAATATTTGTAGGATAGATATGAGCCAAAAAGTGGAGCTCAAAACATGTTTGCAATCAACTGAACTTACAACAATGCACCAAGGGTGTTGGATGAGGCTACAAATCTAACATGTGCCTGCTCATCATAACGAGACCACTCTTGTGAATGGGTAATGTGGCAACAAGGTAATGGACAATGTTGTGGTGAAGGTAGAAAGGTGATAGTTAACATGATAGTGAAGGTAGTGAGGTGATAGTTAATGTGGTGGTGAAGGCAGCGAGGCAACGGTGGTACGACAACAAAAAATCCTTGTGCCCAAACTACACCAAGAGAAATCATGTTTCATATTTCAAGCTCACAGTTGTGGTGAAGTATTATAAAAAAATATTACATATATGATGGTGGCTATAAGTAATAACATAAGTTTGAAGAGGTAATATACACACAAGTGGCAAGGTTATAATTTAAAGGGGCATATCTATAGAGCTTTATTTATTCAAAATAAATTTCCATGTGAAGGTTGTATAAAATCCTAACTAAATTTTCTAAATATATTTATTTGAAAGGATAGTTGCCAATTGTGGTGTACTGATGAGTCATGTTATGTAGGTTGCATCTCGTCGATGCAGCCTTGTTGTTTGGGCCTCATCAACAAGGCCTAGTTGATGCATCATATCATGTGTTGACATGGTCCCAACAACGTAGTGTCTATAGTTAGCTATGAATACACGCGTGCAACCACATTTATGGTGAAGAAGAGATTGTAGTTGCACTGGAGCTCTTGCATTTTTTCCATTTGAAAGTTATAATTTTTCCTCCGCGTGCCCACAATAGGAGTCATTGAGTGTATGGATCTTTATTTGAGCATTGTTGTACCTAAGCATGATAGTGTATGAGGCAATAAAGATGAGATTTCTGATAAACCTTGCAACACTTTGGATAGATTAGCTATTTCATTTATGAATTTACTGTTTTTAGCTATTTATTAAATGTTTTCAATTAGTTATTAAATATTTTTTAGCTATTACATTAATGAAGCAATTAAGCTAGATATAGTACACACATAAGTACAACTGCTTCGAGTGTAACATGTATTCGCTTGGTAATACTAGTAGCATTATTGCTTGGTATGCCTAGTAGCATAGCACTTGGTTGCTCAGCAGTGGATACGTGGGTTGAGGATTTGTACGAAAAGTGGGAATAGATACTTATGTTAGAATTAGTTAAATGATTAGCTAATTAGTTAATTTAGATTATTTAATCAAATTCCTTTTTATCTACAATTCAAGCACCCAACTATAAAACATAAAAATGATAAAAATTGAATGCCTTAGTTACGCTTAACCATACTAATGAATGTCACAAGTGTAATTGGAAAGACAATGATTGACCTTAAGGCTAGATTTACTTCCTAAAAGGGCTAGTGCACTAGAAATGATAAAGTCTACAAAATTTGACCAAGTCGCATGTGAATGCTTCATGATTCATATGGTTGGGTGTAGGGGTACCTCACCACTCATCATTGGCACCATTGCTAGGGACTTTGTTTGTGGAATCTGCGTTATTTAAGTCTATGTCAATACCATTAATATCATTGTATGAAACTTAAGGACAAGATCATTTCCACTATACATAGAATTATAAAAGCACATTGATAATTTTGTTTTGTTTTGTTTTTTTTCAAAATGTCTTCTTCTTCTCACAAGCACAAGGATACCAAACCACCAGTCCCACAAGAATGCAAGGTGGTATACACTCATCCAAATGAGTTTGTATTGAACTTCACCTTCATCCTACATCAGGATGAACAATTGTGATGGTGTGATATGGAGGGCAATGTCATCTTGCCCCCAAATCGATTTGTACCCAGGATACTATTCAAAATCCTTAAGAAGTTAGGCATAGTATATCTTCATGAAAAATATGTTGTGGATGGATATGACACTCGAAACTACTATCCCACTAAAACGCAATGTAAATGCAATCAACATCAGGAGAAACTCCATGAAGCTACAAAGGGAAAACATTACACCAACCCCTTGTTCCTACTAAATCAAGATGACATTGAGGATCCTCCTATTGAAGGTTCTCAACATGAAGATTCTCAACCCTTTGCTACTAATGGCAAGGGTGTGAGACTAACCTTGTGATCCACTATTCATAAATTGGGTTCCCAGAAGAGTGGTAGCCAAGGTAGGGACTCGGTTAAACATTGCAACAATAAGGGATCTAAGGACGATGATCGTAACAAGCGTAGGAGTGGTGGTAGACACTACGATCGCAGTGGTGGTCCACCTTCCTCTTCATCCTCTTCATTTGATTTTGAACATTCCTCTTCATCTAATGGTTCTCATGGAAGCTGTTGTTGAAACAACCATGATGAAGGTGATTAGCAAAACAATAATGACCATGAAGTCCACCAAAATTGAAGGGGTGGCTGAAACCATCATCGGCGTCATAGATGCAGTGATGATGATGAACCTCTATTGGTGACTCAAAGTATGCTCAACATTGTAGAGGTAGTGAAAATCCTTACCAGGCATATGAAGGATAGTTGAATCAAGTGCCTAGACATGAAAAATATCTCGAGATTTGAAGGGCATTCAGCTCTAATCCACAAACACATCTACAAGCTTTTCAAGATGTCTATGCCTTAGAAAACATAGAAAAAAAGTGGTAGAAACTCAAACTATTTTCTAGGATACTCATCAAGGAAACTAAATGTTGGTACTGGTGTTTGGAATTGGAATCTATTTGTTAATGACGTACCATGTTAGAGCTATTCAATGATAAATACTAGACATACTCCAAAGTGTCTAATTTAAGAAGGAAAATTCAAGGCTAGAAATAGGAAGCACATGAACCCTTGGATGCCACCATGGGCCAATACTATTGACTCCTACATTGATGCCTTGGCCATGGTTTCTCTCTAAGGGAACAACTTTGTCACATCATAGCTGGGCTTAGGGCAGAAACAAGAAGAACCCTTAGGGTGTATGCCCAAGGAAGATTGTCTAAATTGAGAGCTTATTAGATTCAAAGGTTAATCAAGCATGTAGTAAAAGAAGCAGGTGAGCTACAAAAAAAGGAAAAGTATTGAAGAGTATAATAGGGACCCTTCCATCAAAAAATGAGAGGTTTGATTTTGTGATGAGGAGGAATCACCACTTGATGAAGTGGTGAATAGAAAGACCTTGACCATTTAAAAATCTATTTCTAATATTTTAGCCAAGGTTGAAAAATTATGGGACTTTTTGGATAAAAAATTTCAAACTATTTTGAACATTTCTAAAAAATCCAAAGAGCAAAATAGTGATGATAATTGTAGGAGGCGAAAAGAAGTTGAACATGCGTACCAAAGAGGAAAATTCAAAGTTATTATAGTAGAAGATGTTGTGGAGTCTGACTTTGATGTTGAAACTAAATATGACATTTGCTAATATGAACACCCAAAAGGATGTTGCCCTATAGTGTCACACTTACAAGAGTTTGGAGTGTATGCATTGAATCCTCACCTAACATGTAGACAAGCTCCAAGATGATTGCCTTACCCTCAAGGTAGTCCAAGACAATTCCACTAGCAATAACAAGCTTACTACCCAAGTAGAACTCCTCCACAATTGTATGAACAATACCAACAGTGGTATCAACCACAATTGTGGGGAATTCCACCACCAAGGTAGTAGTACCATTATAGGCAACTAGATCCATACGGATACTATGTTTAGTAGCCCATCTCCCCTAGAAGTTCTATAAGTCATGCATCATTCCAACATCACTATTACCGTCTAGAGTACCACTAAACACATTCACCATCTACTCAAGGGGAAAACCCATATTCATATCCTTATCATCCTTCACATCCCTCTACACATACACCTTCATCTTCAACCTAGTTACCTCCTACTTTATCCATGCAGGGTGAGATTCCTCCATAGCCGCAAAAATGAAGTGCTACAAGGGTTGTACACTCACAACCAGTCTTTTAGCTGAGTGGTCTAGATAATCGATCATGAGAAAGACCTTTCTTCTAGCCTAGTAGTCCTCTCTAGCCCTCACAACCTAGTTTGGCTGATCTCCTTACATCTTTAACACCCTCATCCTCTACATCAAACACCTTTAAGTGTCATTCAAACCAAGTGCTACCTAGGATCTGCACTATAATGCTAACTCATCTTGTTTTCAATTGGATTAAGGCTAACAATCTTCCTACTAAAAGATCTAACCTAGGAAGTCCACTCATCTATCTATAGATTGCTAGACAAGAGCCATGCAAGGCTCTTCTTAACTCTAGTTTCAGAGTTAATCTCATCTCCCATGACATGTACAAGGCTCATAACCTACCACCTCTTAAGAAGAACAACATTCATCTAGAATTAGCAAATCAATCAATTACTATCCCTCTAGGATTAGTAGAAGACATTGCAACCATGGTTTATGATTGGTCCTATCCTATTGATTCCGTAGTAATCAAGATGGACAATTGCAAAAATGACTTCCCCATCATCATGGGAAAAGCTTGGTTAAGCATGGTTGTCATAAGAATGGGTATAAAGGACCTATCTTTAGAAATATCCAAGGAAAATAAGCTAGGAAAAATTGAGAAGAAGCATAAATTGCATGTAAAAGATTTGGTCCATCAAGAGAACATACATTAAGGCATATAATTAGTGTGCACAAGAAATTAATATTCAAAGGTGTTTATACATAGCAGCCACAAAGCAGGAGGGCACCCAGTGGTTGATAGTTAACTTAGATAGTAGCACAATATGCATGAAGCCAACTGAGAGTTTAACTTGTCCATATGTTGAAGGCATGGATAAAATTAAACAAGTTCATTCTCAAATATCTAATGAAAATGATAATACTTGTTGGGGAGAGTTGGAAATCCCTGATCACTTCAAGTAGGAGCGCTTAGAGCTAAAAACTTTACTGGTTGGAATGGAGTATGCATTTTTAAAGAATGGTAAACTGGTCATAATTAATGCTAAACTTTCTCTTGAATAAAAAGAAAAGTTGTTGAAAGTGGTGAATAAATGGTCAACAACCTTTACTTGGCCATATCTAGAGCTAACAGGAATTGATCCAAGGATATGCCAGCATCACATTTACATTGACCCTACCATGAAGCCTAGAAGGCAGCCATAGAGGCAGCTAAATCCCAAATTGAAGTAAATCATCAAGGAGGAGATAGAGTAACTCCTCAAGGCAGGGTTCATCTATCCAATTGCAAATAGTTAGTGGGTTAGTCCAATCATAATTGTACCAAAGAAGGATGGAAAATGGCAGGTTTTTATCAACTTTAGGATGTTAAATATGGCAATTTTTAAAGATCACTTTCATTTGTCATTTGTAGATCAAGTGTTAGATACTATATCTAGGCACTGTTATTATAGTTTCTTGGATGGTTACATTAGCTATAACCAAATTCAAATTGTGCCAAAAGATCAGGCCAAGACAACATTCACAAGTCCTTAGGGGACTTTTGCATATTATAAGATTCCATTTGGTCTGTGCAATCTCCTTGCAACCTTTCAATTCTTGGTCCTTAGTATCTTTCAACATTAGATCGGTAGTGTTGTTGAAGTCTCCATGGATGACTTCTCCACCTATGGAGCTACATTGAAGTAAGCATTAGACTGACTTGAGCAAGTACTAAAGAGATGTGTAGAGACAAACCTACAACTCAACTAACAAAAGAGCCATCTTATGATCCAATAAGGCACAGTGCTAAGGCATTGAATTCTACAAAAAGGGATTTAGGTAAAACCAAAAAAGAATAAGGGTTATCCAAGGAATAACACACCAACCAAAGATCATTAAAGATGTCTGATCATTCCTTGGACACATTGGCTACTATAGATGGTTTATTGAGATTTCTCTAAGATCACAAAGTTGTTGGTAGAGCTTACAAAGAAAGATGCACCCTTGATTTGGACTAAGGAATGTGAACATGAATTCCAATAATTAAAAGAGAAAATCATGGAAACACCAATCCTATGAGCACTAGATTGGTCCAAACCTTTTCACATCATGATAGATGCATCTAACTATGCTTTGGGAGCAATACTCATGTAGATGGATGATAAAAAACATCCATACTACATCCACTGTGTGAGTCAAAGCCTTGTGGGAGCACAATTAAATTACACCACCATAGAAAAATAACTAATGGTAGTGGTGTACACACTAGAAAAGTTCAGCAGTATGTGCTTGATTATAAAGTATTTGTTCATATGGACCACAATGGAATTCTCTCCCTCATGAATAAGCCAATGGTGAGCCCTCATGTCATACAGTAGCTTGTGATCTTGCAAGAATTTGATCTCACGATGGTAGATCAAAAAGGGACCAAGAATGTGGTTGTTGACCACCTTTCTCACTTAAGATGGGATAATAAAGAGGAAGAGAGCCTACTCTTTGATTAGTTTCCATATGAACTCCTCTTTACAAGAGTAATAACTAAAAAAACTTATGTAAAAGAAACATGGTATAATGACATGTTTGCATATCTTCTTACTCAAGAGATGTCACAAGACTTGGATTTTAGGAAAAGGTAATAGTTTCTTCATCAGGTCAAATACTTCATGGAAATCAATGGACATCTTTACAAGGTGTGTGTGAATGGCCTGATCTACTGGTGTGTCCCTGAGGAAGATCAATTGCATGTTCTCCAGGATGCTCAAGAAGGGCCTTGGGGAGGTCACTATGCAGGGAGATGCACGATCATAAAAATCTTGATGGCAAGATACGATTGGCCTGCAATCTTTAAGGATGCCCACTAGTTTGTCAAGTCTTGTGAACATTGTCAATGAGACAAGGAGATGACCACTTGTATGGAAGGTCCTCAATAGTGGATTAAACCACTGGAACCTTTCGACATATGGGGTGTTGACTTTATGGGTCCCATCATGCCCATGTCTAATGGAAAGATGTATATTATATTAGTAGTTACCTCCTACACACAATGGGTAGAAGTGATAGATGTTATTGATTGTACATCATCTACTACTACCAAATTTATACAACAAAATATCGTGAATAGGTTTGGGGTGCCACGTTCACTTATTTTTAATAATGGAACTCATTTCACAGGTGCCACATTTTGAAGTTTAATGCAACACTTGGGGGTAGATAATAAATTAACAACACCTTACCATCCCCAAGTTAATGGTCAAGCATACGTAACCAATTGAGAGATTATGAAAATACTAACACGAACCATTAGCAAATATAGAAAGGACCGAGGTACAAAACTTAAAGATGCTCTCTAGGCTTATTGCTTAACTTGGAAACTTTCTATTAACTATTCTTCCTACGAGTTAGTGTATGGGAAACTTCCAATGCTCCCAATCCAATTTGAAATCCATACACTCTCAGCGGCCTATCATCTAAGTCTTGACCTAAGTCTAGCATAGAAGGAAAGATTAATCAATCTAAACATGTTAGATGAAAATTGATTAGTGGCCCTATCCTTGAATGAGGTGAACAAGGCATTTAGCACGCAATGTCATGACATTATAATTAGGAAAGTAAAATTTCAACTAGGAGATAAGGTTCTCTACTAGAATACCACACATGCATCCTAAAAGATAAAATTCCAAACATTGTGGGAGGAGCCTTATATAATTGATCAAACCTTTTCCTTTGGGATCATGATAATCTACAAACCTAATAGCCCAAATAAAAAGTAGTTTCTCAACATCCAATAAGTAAAGCCTTTCCTAAAAAAATGATAGGCCAATGTAACTACCACCTCAACAAATGGACAACCACATTCTATTTTTTGGACCTCCTCTTTCCAACTTAGTTGTGGGAAATATGGCCATCTGTGCTAACCATCAAATTGGCTTCTTAGTTTTTTCTACTTTTTTTTCATGTTTTTGGATTTTTCAAATTTTTCTAATTTTACACCATCTTTAGTACCTTTGAAACTTCTTTATTATTTTACACTTTCTTATATACTTTACTTTATTTTTCTTTATTTTTGTTTAAGTGTGATATTTTCTAATTTTTGCTAATAAAGAGTGCTTTATTTTCATAGGACACAGTGTTGTTGTTGTTGTTTACTAATGATGGTTTGTGCTTAATGTTGTGATTATCGATGTCTAGTTTTTATTTTTGAGTTTTGATATTTGATGACTTTGATATGGTTTATTTTTTATGGAACAAGTAGTGAGTCCATGTCATCTGCCCATCCAATGAACTCTATGGTTTTCTTTGTTTTGGGAATCTAAGGTCCCTTCCATTAAAGAAACTTTTAATCAATCAGTGACCTTGGTAGTTCCAGAATCAAGAAGAATTCAAAGGTTTATAAAGGGTATGACTTCAAGGGAACTCATTACTCTTTGTACTCTTCTACTTGCTTGAGTGGTTGAGTGTTTTTCATGGACTTCTTACCATTCTAAACCACCCACCGAAGGAAGTCAAAATAATGTCATTGCATGGTGTGGTTTCCATTTCAAAAAGAAAAAAACCAAAAAGAAAAAAAAACAATGGGAATTCAAAGCCCACCCCTTTGACATGAATAAGTCCTCACATGGTGTGGTTCCCATTTCAAAAAAAAAAAAAGAAAAAAAAAGAAAAAAAAACAATGGGATTTCAAAGCACACCCCTTAGAAAAATATAAGGGCTACAAGCACTAGTTATGGGACTCAAACGACATGCACCTATGCCTAAAGGTATCCTCTAACTAAGGCCCTCTCTCTCTCTCACTTCCTACTTCTCTTTTCTTCTCTTTGTGGAATGGTGGTTGTTTTGTGGAAGCATTCTTGTGTCTTGAGTGGATGGATTGGCCTGGGAGTGGTAATGCAAAGTCATTGAAAGTAGATGGTTTTGGTTTGGATTGAGGATGGAAATTCTAGGACCATTTTAGCCACAAATTCCATAAGGGACTTCTGATGACTTCAATTTGGAACTCCATTCCACCTTCTCTATCATCCATCCATGCTGCCATAACTTAGCTTACTACTGGGTTCTATGTTATGCTCTATGTCTTAGTCTAATGTGTTGGGATTCTTAGGTAGATTCTTCTGGGTTGGTCCTTAACTTGTCATGATCATTAAGTTGACTATGGGTCCCACAAACTCCTTAGTTGAGGTTATGCAAGGGTAAAAAGGGCATGAGCTTGCTTTGGGGAGGACCCACTTGCACAACTCTTGGCTTGATTAGTTAATGTTCCTTACCTTTGACATTGCTACAATTTTTTTTTTGACATTTTCCATTGAGTAAATCACTCAATCTCCTTAATGTTTCATTTCATTCATCCACTAAATCAAATTTTCTCCTTTTTTCTAAAATTTATGTGCTTAAACACCATATTCTCATGTTTTCATACTATTCTTAGTCTTTTAAGCTTTCATTTGACACAAATTTTACTCAAAAATTCTTCATATTTTGCAAGTTTGACTAGGGTCAAAGTTTGACTACAGTGATCAAAAATTGCATCGTTGAGGTCCCATCGATGCATCCAGCCTAGTCAATGAGGACCAGTCAACCAGGCCTCATCGATGTAGTGTAAAAACCCTATATATACTACTAGATACTTTGCAATTTTTTGCCATTTACTCATAACACAAGGGGAGTTTTTGAAAATTTTCAAAGCCCAAAACCTTCCAAAGCTCATAACTTTCAAATTTTTTGTTCAAATCACTTTGTTTTTTGTTCTTGCAGGTGCCAAAGGTAAGATCTTTATCATGGGGGCCATAAACCTTAATGTTTTTGATGAAAAATTAATGAATTTTTTTTTGAAAATTTTCCTAACTTCCCCAAGGGTTAATAATCTTAACCACATATAAACATCAACTTTTTCATAAATTAATCCTTCCAACAACCTTTGGGGTGATTTATTAATGAAAATACATAAATAAATGACAATCAGATTAATTAAATTAGCCATAATCATAACTTAGCCAAGTGTAACAATCCTTAAGAGATAAGGTATTCCAGTTGTTTTAAAGTTACACAATGATTGCTAATCCATGGTCTTATTGTGATTATAGATGGCATAAAACAAAAATGTCTGTAGGAAGGAGAAACCTTGCAACCATAGGAGAAAAAACCCAAAGCTAGAAGAGGCTAGTAAGAACAAGGCCAAGAACTACCTGAGGCAACCCATGCAACATGACCTCTTCATGAGGACCCTAAAGTGGAATCTATCTGATAGATTCTAGAGGAAGAAGTGCTAACCAAACAATCACAAAGAGGAGAAGTGCTTGGTCCCATGCCAAGGCTTAAGATCACTTTGACTCAAGCTTGCCTTAATATCATTAAGTCTTGAGAGATCCAACGATCAATCCTTTGAGAGATCAACTTCAGGCCATTTCTTGAAAAAGCTTTAGAGGATGTCAAAACTCAACTACAAACCTATCCCATGTGGCCAATCATCACATCTAGTGGGGAGTAGCACATGTGAGAAACATACCTCTTCTAGAATAATCAAAGGCTAGGATCCATAGTCAAGATTAAGCACATTCAAGTGTCCTATTCGGTAGAAGTGGTTGCACAAGCACTTGGGTTGCCTGACACTGGAACATAGTTGGTAGAATTATCCATGCAAGGTGACCTTAAGGCCAAGAAGGAGTGGACCTAGCATTGCTATGGGGTGGACTGTAAAGAGTATGGTGCGTTCACATCGACAGAGCAGATTTACTTCAAGATTGCAGCCTATCACCTCAATCCAATGGTGAGGCCAAGCAAGGTGACTACTTTCTCCACCTAAGCATGTGCCACTCTAAGCCAGAAGTTCCTCATTAACCTTCCACAATTGTTATACTTGGAAATTAAGAAGCATTTTAAAGAAAATGAATGTGGAAGGAAGACCCTACCCTTTCCATGTCTCATCTAAAAACTTTGCAAAAGGACAGGCATTGTTTGCTACTCCAATGACACACTTAGGCATACTCCTTTAGCCTCATGGTCCAAGATCATGAAAGAGAAGATGCCAATAATGACTCAATTAGAGGAGTTGCTACCACCACCACCCACTTAGGAGACAACACTAGAGGCCTATGCAACCATTGAGCATCTATGCAAAATTTGAGAATAGCTCTTGAGTGAATAAGAGTAACAAGCAGGAATGAGTGGGGCATATCCATCTATGTACCCACCAGCGATGAGTCACCTTAATGAGATGGCCTGAATAGCTAGCTAGATTAAGAGAGGTGTTCTTATTTTCTCTGTCCAAAGAATGTAGCTACCTTCGAGGTTAGATCCCAATGCTCAAGAGGTGATGGTTTCATTAAAAACATACCATCTATTCCTAGAAATCTTTGGGAATGCCATCACTTTCTCAATGTGGTTGAAGGAAGGAGAAGAGGCAACTGTCTTGGTGATGCAACACAAAGGGTAGGAGATAGTGATGGAAGTAATGGCTGGTCATGTTGTAGAAGCATTGAATGCACCTATGGTATCTATACCAGACATATCTACACTTCAAGGTGTGCAAAAGTTTGCAAGCATGGTCAAGAAAAAATTAAATGTCACTTAGTATGAAAAATTGTTAGAACAACTAGTAAGAAATGGGCAACCAACTTCAAACATTTTTGATCTTCCAAAGAACATCACTGTAACCCAGTTAGAGCTATTGAATGCAAGGGGAAAATGCATTATTTTGAAGAGGCAACTAGAAAGGGCCCAAGAGAAAAATCAACACTTGGATGTAGAGGTTGCCAAACTTCATACCCAACCTACAGATCAAGTAATCCTCAACCTTGCGATGAAAAAAGATGAAGCTATCAAAGAGCTTCAAGAATGATTTCAGAAGGCTGAGGAGGAGGTAGTGATAGCCATCTTTAAATAATCTGTAGCAGAAGCTACAAGGCATTCAATCCAAAAAGATTTGAATCAGATGCACCAAGAGAATGAAGCATTGATTGCACAGAATCATCACCTACAAAATGTTGATGCTCAGAGAGATCAAATGCAAGAATTCATTCATCAAAAATAGGAGTAGCTTGCCAGGGTAAACACTAAATTAAGGAAATTGACCATAGAAAATTGTAATCTATCAATGGAGGAGGTACACACCTTATGCCAGAAATAGGCCACCAAGATCACTGCCTGGAAGAACAAAGCCCTCAAATTTGAGAAAGTGAAGAATCATTATAGGGACCAGGTTGGCCTATAGAAGGAAGTGAATGAAAAGAAAATTTAGATGATGAAGGTGAAACTAAAGGAATCCTTCTAGCAACTTGAATAAGAAAAGGAGATGTGGCAACCCATTGTTGATGGGATTGAAGCCTACAACAAAGTAGAGATTCACTTAAAGGAGTAGCAAATCAAGGAAATGATAGAGTACATGGAGTTGGCCAATCTTCATTATGTAAACTAACAATGTTAACAGCTAGACGACCATAGTCAAAATTAGAGAAATAAGTGGCTAGCTTGTATCTGCTATACGAGGCTAAGTTCAAGCACCACAAGGACACTAAGTAGAAGCTTGAGATTTCTAACACTAAATTGAAGTTCTTAGAGCTTGATTCAGAGATTAATGATCTATTGCTGAGAACCTAGCCAAACAGACGAATGACTACTAGGAGCTAAAGAACACAGTCTAGGCATCTGACATCGAACACAAATAGTTTGTTGTCTGGTTCGTCTATGTAAAGGAGTTGTTTCCAATAATCCTATTTCCTTAGGATGTGCCTATTTTGACCCACATTAGGGAAGCTTCATGGATGGTGCATGATCCCTAGAGTAAGGAGGAGAAAAGGAAAGCATTTTTGGATACTTTCCACCTCCTAACTAAAGTCATAGAAATAGCAGGATAATCATAGCCACCTTTACTGCTTGTGTGTAAAGCCGATGAAGGTCCCTCAAAGCCTCAAGAATCACCACTACCTAGGACTATTTGATCTTCTCCAACAACTTCACATCACCAAGGAACATGTTTTCCAATTTTAAATATTTGAGTCATGGTGTTCAATTTCATGTCTTGAACACCATCATTTTTTTGTAATGTGTTGATTTGTACAACTGGGAACTTCATTTTTTGTCAAGTCAGTTAGTTTTGTTTTGTTTGAAGAAAAGTTAGTCAATAATCCCATACCTTCCCAATTTTGTAAAAGAACTCAAGGAGAAGTTTTCATTTAGTTGTGGGGGTATGATGAGTCACGTTTTGTAGATTGTGTTGATGAGACCTCATTGATGTAGCCTCATCGATGAGGCTTAGTTGACACATCATATCATGCATTGATGTGGCCCTATCAACGTAGTGTCCATAGTCAACTATAAATACGCGTGTGTAGCTGCATTTATGGTGAAGAAGAAATTGTAGTTGCAGTGGAGCTCTTGAATTTTTTCCATTTGGAAGTTGGAATTTTTCCTCCAAGTGCCCACAACAAGAGTCATTAAGTGTATGGATCTTTATTTGAGCATTGTTGTTCCCAAGCATGATAGTGCATGCAGCAATAAAGACGAGCTTTTTGATAAACCTTGCAGCACTTTGGATAGATTAACTATTTCATTTATGCAATTAATGTTTCTAAATATCTATTAAATTTTTAATTATTTATTAAATATTTTCTAGTTATTATGTTAATGAAGTAATTAATCCAAATAAAGTACACACATAAGTATGACTTCTCATGGCAATCCCAGCAGCATTATTGCTTGGTATGCCTAGTAGCATAGTGCTTAGTCACCGAATAGTGGATACATGGGTTTAGGATGTGTATAGAAAGTGGGAATGGATACTTATGTTAGGATTAGTTAAATGATTAGTTAATTAGTTAATTTAGATTAGTTAATCAAATCATTTTTATCTAGAATTCAAGCACCCAACTATAAAATATAAAGATGTTAAAAATCAAATGCCTCAGTTACACTTAACCATACGAATGAATGTCACAAGTGTAATTGGGAAGACAACGATTGACCTTAAGGCTAGATTCACTTCCTAAGGGCTAGTGCACTAGAAATGATAAAGTCTACAGAATTCGACTAAGTCATGCATGAACACTTCATGATTCATATGGTTGGACGTAGGGGTACCTCATTGCTCATGACATATATTTCTCCAATTTTCATAACTTCCTATGATAACTTTGATTATGTTTGTTACCAAGAAAACACTTGGCAAGCTTGGCTTAAATTTCTCATAATTCTCATGGAAACTATAACTCCTAAGGTGGTTATAAATTTATATGCCTAAGATATTTGGAAGCCCCATAAGTCCTCATGATTATTGTAACTACCTTAAGGTCACTATAAAAGGGCTTCAAAGGTAGAATTAAAGCAAGGAAGATTTGGAAAAAGACATTTGAAGAACTCTTTTAAGATGGCTTGCTAAAGACATCAATTTGCTACTTTATTTTAATCCTATCAGTTCATTTCTTCCCATTGTGTTTTAGTTACTTAGCTAATGGTTTAGATAATATTGTGCTTGGCAATTAATTTTGGAATTTATCCTAGATTACTTTTATAACTTTTTTTTTGTGCAATATTAGACTTCTATTAGATTAGCCATAGAAGAACTTATGTTCTTGAAAATCCTCAAGAGTAATTTAATAGTAATATATTAATAGAATTTGCCTATTTTAGGCATAGAGAATCTAGAAAAATATTTTGTATTTTGGGACAACTGAAATAGCTTAATTGTTTTAAAGTGTATTGCCTTAGTATTTCAATCAAGAAATTATCAAATTTTTGGGGTTCTATTGAATGCAATCTTTGACAACTATTAACTAGCCAAAATAGAGACTAGTACTTTGTCATTTACGTAGTGATTTTTGGTAGTATAATAAGATTATCTTTTATAAAATTACTTGTTGGGCTTAAGATGTTTGGACAATTTGTAGTTATTGACTTCGGATTAACTTTATTGTGAAGTGTTTCCTCATGTTAATTTATCTTATTTAAATATTTTAGATTTCACACAAATCTACTTTTCTTTTCTTTCTCTTTACAAGTCCATTGAATCTTGCTCTATTTCTAGTTTTCTTGTGGAAATTTTTCTCTAAGGGAAATTAGGAGTAGATTGGTAGAATTATGCTTAAAAATTTTTGCAAAATTTTATTTGTTACAGGTAGGTATTATAAGGATTGTATAGACTAAGTGATTAAACAAAATAGGAATCTTTAACAACTCATAATATTTGACAAAGTTAGCCAAATCTCTTTTATGATAGCCGATTATAATTTTATACACAATCCAGCCATTTCAACATTTGCAATAGTAAACACATACTCATGTCTAGTACATTTCATAACTATTGAGTTTATTTGAAGGTATTTGGACCTTGGTGTTGCCAAAGACTAGTAAGCACCTAAACCCTATTTGAACAACACCTTCGATCCCATGACTTCCCAAAGGTCATGAGATCGTGAGGCCCCCCACATTGGCAATCCAATCTCAAATAGTTGCCAAGACCTATTTCTTATTTTTTCTTTCCAACGCCATGAATTGTTCCCATAGGAACTCATTGGGATGTTGGCATTCCCACAAGGTTCTAACACATGAAAGTGCACATTTAGTGGCACTTTTGTATAACCTTTGTAGAATGTTTTCCACTTCAGGTCATAGGTTGGAAAGTTCATTGATCTCAACAACATAGTTGGAATCCCATCCATCCTTTGACACTACAATCAACACAACCAACATAGATACATAAGACCATGTAAACAAAAAATAACAAAAAGAACAAAAAAACTTTAAATCATTAAGACCATATAACCATAAAAACCATAGAAAACAAAAATACATAACCAATAAAAATAATTAAAGGAAAAAATAAGCTAAGGTTCTTACCAACATTAGGGACAATTCATTACAACTGATTGATCATGTCTTCAGTCATCCCTCACATGAACTCTATTTTGTCTAAAACCTCTACCCATGGTTTCATGTGAAACATAGATGTGGAAGTGACAAGTTAAGGTTTAGAAGCTACAACAAGCATGAAAATCAACTAATAATTAAAACCAAGTCCCAACATAAGACTAAAAAATGCAACACATAAAACAAGAAATCATAAGTACCTAAAACATCAGTTGGGATGATAACAGGAGGTTCACTTTGCTATGAACCATCAAATATAGCATCGAGGTCATCTAATGTGACATTGGATAGTCCCTCATCCTCATGCCATTATAGTACCTCCTCCTCTAGGCACTTATGTTAAGCCTCCACTACTATTGCTTGGGTTGCTAGTTCTTGTTGTTTGCCTACAAGAACAACAAAGACAAGACATAGAATCATTTAGCATATTTTTCCTAAAATAAAACAACAAAATAGTCATATAACATATAAAATAAATAGAAAGTAACTTAAAAAAAATAACACAAATAAAACATACTTGCAACTACATGATGCACCTTGCCAAGTTTTAATACAAGCCTCCTCTTCATAGGTTCCTCAATGACTAGCATTGTCTCCTCAACAATAGGCCTCTTTAACTTTGCTCTAACTACTTTGTCAACTTCAGCACATAACTCCTTAACTATTTTAACATTCCCATGAGTAACTTGGAGTTCCATTCCCATGCTATCAGGGGAAGGATAATGCATATCACTAAAATGCTTAGTGATAATAGACAATGATTTCCCAACATCCTTTGATGGGTTCTGAGCTTGCATGGTTGAAAAAATATGTTGCACCCCAAGCTTAGAAAGATAGGATGGACCTTGGCTTATCCATCATCCATCCTTTTGCACCACCTAAAACTTCGTGAACCTTCTAAAATATGTTGCAAAAAAATGCATAGTGCATGAGGCATATATTTCAAGGTTCTCCCGGAGTTTCAGGATCTCCCCTCATAGCCCAAAAAAAAATGAGCAGCCCAATTGAATTGATCATCCTCTGTCAGGATCTTTTTCATGGTCCATGCCTACTCAATACCTAGAACCTTCTTTTATGACAATAGCTTCTGGAAAGCTTGGGCTTGGAACAATGGGTACATCTCCTTCACCTCCACAACTTGGCAGTTGCTTAGAGTCGATCTAGATTGGTCATGATGAGTGTTTAGCCATTATTTCACCTCCTTCAAGTGGTCTTATTCTTTCCTTGGCTTAGTGGAAATCTTCTCCCACTTACAAGGAATTCCAAAGAGGTCACTGAAGGTAGATTCATTGGTGGCCAATGTGACAAGAACACCATGAACCTC
The DNA here is from genome assembly GCA_015680685.1 of Gnetum montanum. Classification (NCBI taxonomy): domain Eukaryota; kingdom Viridiplantae; phylum Streptophyta; class Gnetopsida; order Gnetales; family Gnetaceae; genus Gnetum; species Gnetum montanum. The sequence continues at coordinate 569,776 of MNCI01020745.1, read as the reverse complement.
AGTGACTAATATCTTCACTCCTTTCTTAAAGAAGTCAATGATGTTTACCATCTCAGGGATAAGGATGATTGGGATAAAAGCCATGAACAAGTCAAGAAAACTTGCACTAGTGATCCTCATGTGAATCTCCTTGGGTGCTTGGCTGCCTGACCAATGCTTCGTTGCATCCACCTCACCAAACTTAAGGATGAGTGTCTCCTTAACACGGCTTAAAGTAATCATGGCTATAACGAATGATGGCACAACTCCTACAATACAACAAAAATGACACATTAGCTTTGGCATAGGCACATCATACAAAATACAAAAATAAAAAAAATAAAAAAATATACATGTAACAAACTTAATAAATTAAAAATGACACTTGTAGCCATATCGATAAAACCGATCAAGCAATTGAAGCCTAAATAACCTAATAATCATATAACTAGAAAATGTTGATATTATATAAAAAGTAAAACATAAGAATTATTACTTTGCTTATTAGATGAAGGCAACATGAGGATCCAAATGGGTATGCATGTTTGTGCACCAAAATCAAGGATGCCACACCAACTATGGGTTGTCCCATTTGCTAGGCACCTGTGGTAGGCTTCGAAATAGCACAAGGTATACATGCCAAAGTCATCCTTGAGTTGCTCCATCACTGCGAGCCTTACTACTTGGCTCTTGGTAAAGCCCTCTAGTGTTGTTTGGGCCAAGGGTAAGAGCTGATCACCCTGGATCAATCCATGATCATCTACCCTATACCTACAAGCATTCAAACCCAAAAAATTGTTAAACCAAAGTGGCCTAATGAAACAAAAAAGTAAACCAAAAAGTTAAAGTTAGACTTACCCTTCCATGTAGTAGATGGTATTGAAAGGGTTTTGAAATAATGTATTAATGTGTAACCAACGAATAATGTGTTATTGACATTGTACTAGATGAATTCAAGCATATCCCAGATTTTGGACAACTTACGTGCTCCTTTGGTGTATATGCTATTAAAATATTCATCCTCAACATGATTTCAAGATCATCAACTATGAATTTGATGATCAAGTTGGAAAAATGGGGTAGTAAGGTCTTCAAAGTGACGATTGTTGAATGAGATGCCAAGTGTGACCACACCATCACACTAAAATTCTACAATAAGTAGGCTACAAACTCCTTTGTCTTAGGCCTAAAATGAAGTGAACCATGTTTCAACACCATATTAGTAGGTGGGGTGTTTGGCTTTTGTGTGTGGATGCAACACAAGAGCCCGACTAGCTCGATCACCACTAGGATGAGTTTCAGGAAGGCCTTGCATGACCTAATAATGACCATTATGACCTTGTATCAACATAACTAAAATTTATCAACCATTAAATAGCCAATAAAATTATAGCCATAATGTCAAGATTTCCACATCAAACTAAACAACAAAATACATGACTTACAACCATCAAATTCCAAAACAAAACTTAGCAAAAACTGAAGAAAAGGCCAGATAAACCATGAACATCAATGGCAACCTCATGGAGAAAATACACATAAAAATTGCAAAAATTTTAGGTAAAAAAATTGAAACCAAGAGAATTAGCCTATACTGATATCTAGCCTACAATAATAGTTGCAAAATTCCAACTTGAATTTAACAAAATTTTGACTAGAAATCTTAGCTTATGATGAAATTAACTGTAGTAAAAACTCTAGGAAGACTAGTTGAAAATTTTTGAAAAATTTTAGTGACTGTTGGAAAATAAAATATAACCTATAAATAACATTAGGGGCTTTTAAATATGATCACAAAAATTCCAGAAATAAACTAATGTTTCCCATACAGCCTAGGGGATTTGCAGTTACAACAGTTAAAACTACAACTATATGGGGTAGTTAACATCAACTAAAAAATGAGAAATTTGCACTAAAATTTTTTTCTAAGTCTAAATACTATGCATATAGAAAAATTCAACAAAATTTAATATAAAAATTGTAGTATTAGGCCTAGAAAAATTCACAAAGCAACATAAAAATACTTTGAAATTTCATGAAGAACCCAAACTATAGAAAAATGGCTATAGTAAGTCATTGAGAAAAATAGCAAATTTTTTTTAAAATGTCCAAAACTAATGTCAAACCCTCCCAAATGACCTTAGACATCCTTAGGAAGCTAGGAAATTGGTAGAAAAAATTTGTTCTAGTGTCAACATTGCCTATTTTTGAGGGGGTAAAATAGTGAAAAAACCAAAAATCCACTCTACACTAATTACGAAAAAATTTGTAAAAAATTAACCATGATTCATAAATTAGTGGTTCTACAACCAAAATGACCAATAAATAACAAATAATAATCTTATGGCTTGAGAAATGAAAAATTGGATGTTGTTTTCTAGCAAAAAAAAAATCAAAAAGTGACACTACCTTTTTTCTTTCTTTCTAGAAAGCACTAAAATCGTATAGAATGAGGCAAGATAAAATTTAAAACTTGACATGAACAAATATTAAAACTAGAAAAACATTGTAACCATGTAATTATGATCCAAATCTAACTTAGGAATTTTATAGAATCAAATCTAATCCAAGAAACAAGCTTACATCAAGAAAAACACCTAGGTTCCAAGTAAGAAAACTACAAAAAATGGCTAAGAATTGTGTACTTGGCAGTCATGGTGAAGGATCCTTCTCCTAGTAGAGGCTGTAGTAGGTGCAAAAGGCCTTGGGTAGTATCCTCAAGCTCCTCTAGAGCTATATTTTTTCTTGAAGCCACCCTTCTATTTAACATCTTGATTAAGAATGACAAAAGTGCTCCAAATTTCCTTTAATGCTTTGCAATTGTGTTGCTCCTTGATGAGTTCTATCAAAACCATGCTAGGGATGGATGAGATTTAGAGTAAAAGTTACTAAAATGGTCTATGTTCTATGTGTTACATGTGAGAAATGGATTTTGGGAATGAATCTTATAAAATTGATATGTGAAAATGAATTTCACACTTATGCATCCTCAATCCAAACACCTTGCCTAAAACACCCTCTCAACCCATAGTGAACTATGAGTTCACAGGAGGAAAGTTGGAAACATTCTAGGTTGGTGAAAAGTTTTAAATCAAAAAACCATTTAAAAATAGGTGGGTCCCACTAGACTCCTCCCAAGAAAAACACACAAAATTCCAAAATAGTGGGATTTACAATGCCTACCCACATCTACACTGGATGTAGGTCCCTAAAATACCTTGGATTGAATTCCAAGCTCCAAACATTGTCAAAATATACCTTTTAGTAGCCCTTCTATAGCATGTTAAGGCCAATAAACCTCATGCCAAATTTGGAAAGTGGTTGTTAACATTGAAAGTCCTAGGTGTTGAAGGAAGCCAAAAATCATAATAAAACAAGCCATTTTGGGTAACTACATTGGTCAACAGCTCAACTATCCTAGCCAAAATAGTCATAGGGGGACAGGACTAACCACCACTAATCAAGCCTCAAATTGATCCCAATATTACCACTCCAAACCCTAAACTCTAGCCAAAGCATCTAGTAGCTCCAAAAGTGTATCAATTTTCTTTGGTGAATCATGTTGGGAGCCATCCCAACCATGATGGCCAATGTAGTCCTAATGTGGTTGTTAGGGGTTTGGCCATCAGATGTCATAAATAGCCCTCAAAGTTATATTTCTTGACCTTTACATCTCCTTGGGGTCTCCAATCATTCTAAAATGTCAAATGACCAAGAAAAGCCCCATTCTAACCTTGGAACCATGCTGGGGGTACTCCAACCACATTAGCCAATGGAATCCCAATGTGGTTGGATGGGGTGTTACCATCAAATGTTAAAAATGACCTTCCAAATGGCACATCTTAGCCTTTACATCCTCCTAGGATCTCTAGAACCTCCTAGAATGTACCAAAAGATGCTAAAACTAATTATATTGGAGGAACTACATAAGAAAACCCCAACCACACTGGTCAACATGGCTCTAGCATGGCTTCTTGTATTTTCACCATTGTGGAAATCAACTGAGCATTTGAAAACTTTCAAAGTGGAAAAATGAAGCCTTCAAACCTTCTTGAAGCCTTCGATAAACTTAGGATACAAGATAACAAGGCAAAAAAAATCAAATCTCATGTTAACCTTCCTTACCATACTAAAGAAGCCTCCATCCATGTTGGCCAATGTGGTCCTAGCATGGATGCTCCATGAAAACCTAGAAATAGGCCATAAATAATCCAAATCAACATCCCAACACATCATCTCAACCCCAGAACCCTAGTAGAGCCATCAAAGACCACCAAACCCTAGAAATTGAGTTTAAAATGATAAAAATCCATCACATTCCCCCCATCCGCACTGGAACAATGTTAGCTAGCATAGTCTGGGGGTGTATGGCCATATTAAGAATTAAAAAAACCTTCAAAATTAATAATGATGAGTCAAAACACTAGCCATGAACATCAAAAACCTTGGGAACTCAAAAACTTGGTCATTTTACCACAAAAACTTACCAAAAATTGAAAATCAAGTGTAACCATGGTGGGGAGGGCTAGAACCATGTTGGCCAATGTGGATCAATATAGTTAGGGTTCCAGGAAGATTTTACCAAAGTTATCACACATTCCAAATAAACTAAAACCTAATTGGGGAAACCCAGGACCTTGAAACCTTGAAGCCTGCTATAATTCAATCTTGTTTTGAGCACAAAAAATCCAAATTCCATCCATCCATGCTAAGGACACCTCCAACTATGCTAGCTAGCATATTCCAAAGGATACGATACCAAACCTCACTTCTAGAGGCTTATTTTAGCCTTTGGATGACCAATTCAAAATCCTAATGCCCTTGTGTTGTCTTGGAAGTCAACAGAGCACAAATTTTGACCTTGGAATGCCATAAATTCTTCTTTCTCATGGTGCCACATAGAGGGCATGCTACCTAATGTAGTCCCAGAATAAATAGTAGTTCTTGGTGGCATTTGTAGCTTCTAGAGGATCAAGATGACACCAAAGTTGATCAAACCTTAATTTTGATCCATTGTGCTAGCAATATAGACCATTAGAACCCAAAAATGATCATAACAAATGTTGAAACCCAAATGTTTATATTACCCATGCTGGGGTATACCCCATCCATGCTAGCTAGCATGGGTCTAGCGTAGTTGGAAGATAAGATCTCATTTTAGCCTTCAAACAAACTCAAAATGACATTCCCAAGTGTTCAAACTCCCCCATCAACCTTGTAGCCTCATGCCATGACCTATTAAGTCTTAAAACTAGCAAACTCTAACCCTCAATGATCAATATTGATCATGTTTTACCCCATGTTTACCACCTTGATAGGTTTGGCCTTATTTCATTGTGTTTCGACTTGATTCAACCTTATTATGCATTGCTGACCTTTTTTGCCCTATATTTTAACATAATTTGACTTCATTTGCATCATTTTCTTATTATTTGAACTTTTTCCCATCCAAATGTTACTATCATTTGATGTCATTTGACCTTGGAGGACTTGGTTTGAGAATAATTTACACCATTGGACATCACTATGACTTGCCTAACCATTTGCAACATCATTGGCTACTATTCAACCATCATTTAGCTCCATTTGACTCCATTTGACCATAATTTAAGGTTCATTTGACATCACTTATCATCATTTGGCCTTTGTTTAACCTTATTTAGCCTTTATTTCAGCTTATTTATCTTCACCTACCTCTTATAAACTTTAGTGACCTTATTTGAACACTGTTTAATTATTAATGTGACATGTATTGGCTTATCCATGTATGATTGCTAAAGTATTTTATGTTAGCTTAGTGTTATCTACTCATTTTATCACACAAGTGCTACTTAATGTGCTTATGATTGATATATAAGAATTGAGTATGGACACCTAGAAGCAAATTAGCTTGACTTTGAACCTAAGTGGACCTCATGGTGATGCTAAATGATTCATTGACCTCAATGACTTAGATCTTGAGCCTGAGAGCCTTGTCGATCACATAGCTCTAATAGAGAAACCTCTTAAGTGGCCAAAAAATCTAGTTAAAACCCTTGACCTAGAGGTTGGTGAAATTACCAAGGACTCTCTAGTTGAGGTTCTTGTCATGACACATAGTAGTAAGAAGAAAACACTAAAACTAAGTTCCTCATTGAAACCACAATAAGCTTAGGACATCACCAAGGTCCTCCAAGATAACATTAAGGTCGTTTCCTGGTCATATGAAGATATGCTAGGTCTTAACCCATGCCTAGTATAACATAACATCATACTTAACCTTGGTATTAGACCAATTAAGTAATTCTCAAGATTAGACCAAATTTAGCTCAAACAATTCATGAGTAAATCACAAAACTATACCAAGCTGATTATATTTGAGCTGTTGATTACATAAAATGGGTATCTAACATAGTGGTAGTTCTTAAGAAAAATAGGAATATACATATTTGTATTAATTTTCAAGACTTGTATAAGGAAACTATCAAAGATGATTTGTTTTCACCTAGTATTGACTGACTTATCAATACTACAGTTGGACATGCCTTACTATCCTTCATGGATGGTTTCTCAAGATACAACCAAGTTAGGATTAACCTAGAGCATCAACTTTGTAAGACCTTCATGACCCCTTGGGGAATCTTTTGTTACATCATAATGCCCTTTGGTATTAACGATGTAGGTGTCACTTATCAATGATCCATGATGTACATCTTTAGTGATTACATGCTAGGATTGCTTGATGACTATGTGAATGATATAGCCATTAAATAAAAAATAGCCAGTGATCATGTGCATGACCTTGACCTTGTGTTGAAATGATGTATCAAGTATAAACTTAGGCTTAATCCCAAGAAGTGTGTCTTTGATGTCAAAACCAATAAGATTCTTGACTTATAGTATCTAAAGTGGAAATATGTGTCTATCCTAATAAGGTTAAGGCCATATCCAACTTGGCAATACCAACTAATCTTAAGAAGCTTTAAGGACTACAAGGTAGATTACAATTTATCCATAGGTTCATTGTGAGGCTTACAGATATATTACAATCCATGAAATACTTGATTAAGAAAGGAGTTTGCTATGGGTGGATAGCTTAATGTAAAGATGCCTTTGAAAACCTTAAGCAAGAGTTGGCAAAACTACTCATGGTTTATCCATCATAAAAGAATAAATCTTTTTACATCTACCTTACCATCTCTGACATATCCATCAACTCTCTACCTTTTCAGAAACAAGATGATGGAGTGGAGTTGTTGGTATACTACCCAAGCCATGCATTAATTACCTATGATACTTGATACACCAAGGTGGAAAAGTACTATCTAGCCCTAGTCTTCTCATTGAAGAAGTGCAAACACTACCTCTTTAGAAGCCAAGTTAATGTCATAATCACAAAGATTTATGAAAGTATCCATATAGCCTATTGGAAAGCAATAACAATCAATTTTGAACTCCATTACATATCTCAAGCCTCAATGAAAGGTCAATCTATAGCTACGCAACTTACTGTCTTCTTAGTAGAAGACCATGCAACCATTGATCTAAATTCCTTGATAAACATGTCAACATTATTAGCAAAGTACCTGAGGACTATGATGTAATCATGCACTTTGAAGGAGCTTCAACCATGCATGGGGCTAGTGCTATTATCATCATAAAATCACCTTTTAGTAAAATCCAATCCTTTTCCTACCATTTTGAATTCCCATGTACCAACAACGTGGCAAAGTATGAAGGATTGATCAAGGAAATGATGGTAGCTTGTGACCAAGGAATCAAACTCCTAATGATTAAAGGTAACTCATAACTTGTGATTAACCAAATAACAGAGGTTTATGCATGTAAAGCTAAACATTTGCAACCTTATTGTGATCTTGGTAGGAAACTAATGCAACAATTTACAAATGTTAGTATCCAACATATACCCCAAACTAAGATCATGTTAGCCGATGCCATTGTGACCTTAGCCCTAAGTGTGACACCTGATGTATTAAGAAAATTACCTTCTCTAATTGTTAATTGTGCTATTCCCATCATGAATAACACTAAAGGTGACTCTATTACCTCTATTAACATTGCTCCTCAAAAAGAGTGGCACAACGATATCAAGTTTTGACTAATGCATGATGAATCTCCACAGGGCCTGACTACTTCTCAAAAAGATGTTGTACATAAAAGATCAAAATAGTATGTGATCATAGATGATAACATATTATGTAGATGCTCCTATGATGGCATATTATTAGTATGCTTAGGCAAAATTGAAGCTTGCATAGTCCTTGAGCAAGTTCATGAAGGTGTTATGTGGGGGACATATAGGACCTAGAGCCATGGCCACTAAAATTAGACAACTAGGCTATTACTAGCCCTATATGGAAAGTGACTACCTATAGAAGTTTAAGAATTGTGACACCTATCAATAGCATAGAAACCTGATACATGTGCCACCAACTGTGTTACACACAACTCAAATAACTTGGTCATTTCAATGGTGGGAACTCGACAGTATTAAACAAATAATGCCTAAGTCTTCCGTAGGGCATAGCTTTGCCATAACTACAACCGAATACTTTACAAAGTGGTTTGAATTTATTCCCATAAAGAAAATATGTCTCAACAAATTTGTATATTCATAGTTGACAACATAGTACCCTGTTTTGGCATACTTATGACCATAGTCATAGATATTTGACCACAATTTAGTAGCCAATAAATGCAAGCCTTTTGTCAAGACCTAGGCATCAAGAATTTCCTTTTGTCACAGTACTACCCTCAAGCCAATGATAAGCTGAAGAAAGTAACAAAGCCATCATAAACTTTCTTAAAAAGATGCTAAAGAATAGTAGGCACAAATGGCACAAGCAGCTTGTCCATGCATTTTGGGCCTATAGAACAACCTATTGAATTGCAACTTCTGTAATCCCATATAGCCTAGTTTATGGATGTAAATTTGTTTTTCCTCTTGAATTGTAGGTTCTATCACTCAAAGTGGTCCTATCAAAATTCATCAATGATGAGTAGAATAAGGAGCTACATAGAATTAACCTAGATTTAGGGAAGGAGCAGTGGATACAAATGCTTGCCCACATTGAACAACACCAAGAAAGGTAGAAGCAACAACATTGCCATGACCTAAAAAATGGAAGATCAAGGAAGGAAACCTAGTCCTCAAGGCTATTTATGAGCATGTAGACAAGTTCTAAGCCAATTGGAACAAGCCTTTCTTGATCATTAAGGACTATGGCAATGGAGCCTTCAAAGTAGAAAACATGGACGAGAATGAAATGGATAATCTGGTCAACCATTCCTATCTCAAGCCTTATTACATCTAATGTGATCTTCTATGCAAATACAAGCTAACAATTGACATTTATGACCCTTACACTAAATAATAAGTGAGCTTGCACATGCTTTCTTTGTCTCTATCTCTCTATAATTTGCACAATGAATGAACTATAAGCTTCATAAATTTGATGCATATTGCACAAACATCTCCTTGCTATAATGATAGTGACCTATGGTGGCCTGGTTCGCTAATTGTCTCATGTAGCCCTATGCATTGTATTGTAACAACATGATTTCCTTGTCTTGTTTTCTTATTCTCTTGGAGTTGTGCTTGTAGGATGAAGCTTGAAGTCATCATGGACGTGCAACTCACCATAATAGTAAGTTACCACATGACCTAGATGCATGAGATTTGGTAAGCTTGTTCTGTAGTATCAAGAGTGCTTGTTTTACATCATTGTCATTACCATTCCTTAAGCCCAAATTCATAGAATAGTTATAACCTTTCATACCTTGAACAAAAATGATTAACAATGTTTGAAAATCATGCATTATGACCATGTGACATTTCCTTCATCATGTTCCACCATAAAGTCCTTTGAATGCAATACATCTCATTCAATGGAAAAACCAAATCAAACCTGGCCTTGGTAAAGAAACCCAATGAAGGTTTCACCCAAAAAAATGGAGAAGCAAATTGATAAGAAGCCAAAAGGTCAAAGAAGACCAAAAGATAAACTGATGACTCCAAGAAGGCAAAGGGAGGAGCCTAATGGTAGAAGAAACCTTGGGGTAACATGTTGGTTTCTCAAAAACATTCCCAAGTGACTAACATATCAAAGTACGAAGTGCGAAGACCTTGTCGATAAATCCAAAATGTTAGTGCCATAATCATAATCATGATTGCCAACATTTGGAACTCATTCTTAACCCTTGTGACCATTTTCTTGTGACAAAATATAACTTTCAATGTCTACCACATAATCATAATCCTATCTCATCATCAAAAGAACTCTTCAAAATTGTTCAATGCTAAAGAATAAAGCACAAGAAAGAAATGTTGGTGATGGACCTATAATGGTGTTTTGTGTTCTTTGTTAATGTATCTTAGGTTAATCCTCTAAGTATTAACAAAGAGGGTCCAATGAAAGATCATCAAGAAAATGCATGTAATCTTTTGGCACTATAACCTTGACCACTATACTTGAGGCTAGGTTCTTATTATAAAATGTGGGGTTTGTAGGCCATGAGCTACAATCTCACATACCATAACTATTTTGGGTTGATAAATGCCTCATAAGTTGTTATAGCCTCACTTCCCAAGTGGATAAAGTCACGTCATGTCTATATTTGGACTTGGGAAGGCTAAAAATGCCTTGGAAACAACCAAATTTGGCATTTTCATGAGTTTTTGTGGGGATATAGCCTCAACTACGCTAGAACCACCTACACCCAGCATTAGTGGTGTTGGTGTTTTATTTTTCAAGAAAAAACCAATGCAATTGCCACAAAGCCTAACATGGATGTCTTAAGGCCAACGATGGAGTTGTGGAAGTTTCTATTTTCTCATGAAGCTAGCATTAGAGTGGATGGGAATTTTATTCTTCAAATAATTCCAATGTTACCCCACCAATCCTAGCATAGATTCTAAAATTCAAACATGGTTTGCATGAGGCCAACATAGATGGATGAAGCCAACATGGTTAGAAAAGTCTGTTTACTATTTTTGGTATTTGGAGTAGTTTTGGTAGCTTGGGTGCATCAAAACTTACTAGAAATGAATAACTACATTAGAAATCATCACCTGTCACACCTATAAATCAAGCTAATCTATCAGTAATCATGGCAAAAATTTCTAGCAAAAAACAATTAGCAAGCAGGAGACCTATAAATTCTAATCTCACACACATTGAACAAGTTCTTTTTGGTGGAGCAAACTCCACAACCTTTTGCAACCTTAACCACTTGAGACCTTGGGCATTTTGTAAGACTTTTGGGCAAAGTTACAACTACCTAAGCATTTTAACACTCTTAGTGTAGCACCTTTGCAACACTAGAAAGTCAAGTAATAACCTTACCCCCTTTACACTAATGTTTCACATACCTTATCCCCTATGAACAACATTACAAATCTAAGTAAAAATCCCCAAGGAGTATTGATGATTGAAGTTGAAAAGTACCTAGATTGTGAGGCTAACTGTAGATTGAACCTACCAGCTTCAAGAGGATTCAAGCTTCATTTGAAGAACTTATTGTACATTTAGTCATAAAACTTGTACACATTTAAACTCTTCTTGTGTAGAAAACTTTTTGTTCTCAATAAAGCTTACATTTCATTTATTATGTAATTTTGTTTCAAAGTTAATCTCTATGCTTTCTTTTTAATTGGATTTGCATTTTATTTAAGTTATTCTCTCATTTACACTACCTAAGTCTATGGGTGATTGACAAGATTGTCTAGTGTGCCTCAGATCTTATTTCTTGGAGGTCCTTAGGATCGAGGGTTAAAATTGTTCCACCTAGAATTTTCAATTTTTTCAATGATCAAAGTTTTCAGGAATCACACATAGGAAAAGAATGAGGCCTTGCCCTTATTCAAAAGCATCCTCAAGGATTTTTACATTTTATTAAAGGGTTTCTTATAAAGATAAGAAAATACCTCTCTCTAAGTGATGAGCGGTGAAGGACATCCCTATGCCCAACCATATGAATAATAAAGCATTCATGCACGATTTGGTCATTCGTTGTCTTCCCAATTACACTTGTGAAGTACAAAGGTATGGTTAATTGTAATTAAGGCATATGATTTTTATCATTTTATGTTTTATGGTTTTAATGCTTAAAGAGAGAGATGAAGTAATTAAATGACTAATTTAATTTAACTAACTAGCTAGTCCTAACATAAGCATCTAGTTCCACTTTTCATACACATATTGAACCCACGTATCCACTGCTGGGTTACCAAGCACTATGCTACTAGTTGTACCAAGTAATAATGTTGTTGAGATTACCAAGCAAATACGTGTTTACGCTTGAAGCAGTCATACTTATGTACTTAATCTATGTAGATTAATTGATTAATGTCTAGTTTAGCTTAATCTAGCTTAATTGATTGCATATGTAATAAAAATAATGAATGCAAAAATAAAACATTTAAGTTATTGATGAGCAGCTAGGTACCCCTATGCCCAACCATATGAATCACGTGCGTTCACACGTGACTCGGTCGAATTTCGTAGGCTGTAAACACTTAACATACACCAGATCCTAACCAGCAAAACCTTGGGTTAGAATGGTCATTGTCTTCCTAATCTCACTTGTGATGTTCTGCTTGCGATGGTTAAGTGAGATTAAGGCTAATGATTTTTATAGCCTTTTACTTATCTTTTGGCCTCTAATTATCTTGGAAAGTAAGGCTAGGGTATGAAGTAATCTAAGATTATCTTAATCTAAATGTTAACTACTCCTAGCATAAGTATTCGACCTCATCTTCTGGGCACATTTTGAGCATCCCGTAACACTACTAGGTACCCAGATGTTAAGCATTACTGGGTTACCAAGCGTTGGGTTTACGTTCGAGATGATCGTACTTTTGGCTTTTACGAACTATAAAGGAAGCGATAGCGATTAAACTAACAATGACAGAAACCTAAGTAATTAACAAGTAATTAACAAATCATAAACATATTAAACTACTAAATGCATGAAATGGCTAAGTCCAAATGTTGCAAGGAATTCTTGAAGAGTTCATCTTTATTGCCATCATGCCAAAGGGCTCAGATACATCAACAATCGAATAAAGAGCCGATCACTTTTCTTACACCTGCTACGGGCACTTGGAAAATATTCTATCTCCTATGGGAACAAACTGCAAGAGCTTTGCTACAACTAACTGAAAGGTACCTAAATGAGGTGGAAGGTCCTCTTATTTATAGGCCAAAATAGGCTCCGCGTAAACGGGGCCACGTCGATGCATGGATGGCTACGTCGACGGGGCCGCGTCGACACGGTTGCATATACACAACCCTGTATACGCAGCCTAGTTGACACATCGACTAATGACACTTCATCATACCCCCAAAATTGAGTAAAAACTTGTCCTTGAGTTACTCTACAATTTGGAAGGTATGGACTTTTATTTGCAATGCACATGACTTGACACACACATTAATTTGACCAAGTTCCTGAGTTACAGAGAAGGAAAAATTACAAAAAATGGCGGTGTTTAGAGATAAAATTGAACACCTCGCTAGTCCTGGAGTCTCTATCGTGTAGAATGATGCACAAAATTGTTGGAAAAGATCACACCATCCCTGGGGGCTGTGGTTCTGATGAACCTTCTCCAACCTCTAGCCCATGCATTGGTGGTGGCACGAATGATGGTTGCCCCGTAGTAGCTGCAACTTCTGGAGGTAGCCGGAAAGCTTCCAAGAGAGCCCTCATCTTTTCTTCTTTACTTCTAGGATCATTCACTATCTAGGAGGCTTCTCCAATGTGTGCTGGAACTGGAACCTCCCAAGGGCATGGCAGCACTGGGAAGAGTTCTTTCAAGTTGACAAACTAGGCTACGAACTACTTTCATTCGATGTCAAACGTTCGGATTGATGCCTGCAGCTGCTAGTAGTCATTTATTCATCGAGCCAAGTTCTCCACGACTCCATGTTGTCCTTCAAAGCTTGTGCAGAGAACCTCGAGTTTCGTGTTTACCGTTTCTAGCTTCTGCTTTGTTGCCTTGTGCGTCTGGAACTCTCCCTCATATAGAGAATACGAGGCCGCCACTTGCTTTTCCAATTCTGACCACTATCTCCTGGCTGTGAGCATAGCCAGGTTTACATTACATTAGTTGGCAAGCTCCATATATTCTATCATCTCTTCAATCTATAGCTCCTTAAGGCAGATTTTAGCTTGATTATAGGCATTCAACCCATCAAAGATAGGTTGCCATACATCAACTCCTTCTCGGAGCTATTGGAGCGCTTGGTTCATTTTTGCCTTTGTGACCTGAATCTACTTTTCATTTACTTACTTCTGTAATTCCACTTGGTCCTTGTAATGATTTTTGATATTTTCAAATTTCAAGGCCTCATTCTTCCAAGCAGCGATTTCAATTGCAGATTTCTGTCACAATGTCCGAACCTCCTCCATTGATAGATTTCGGTTCTCGATGACCAACCTTCTTATGGCAGCATTCACCCTAGCAAGTTCTTCCTGCCATTGGTGGATAAAATTTTTTATGTGTTCATTTTTTGCACCAACATTGCACAGGAGATGAACCTTTGCGGTCAATTGGACGTTCTCCTGGCGAACCTCCGTCAAGTCCTTGGTTAAAGTATATGCTTGAACATCTGCCAAGGACTTATCGAAGATCACCAACTCTCGCTCATCCTCAACTAGTTGAAGTTTGAGCTGAAGCTATTGAAAAGCTTCATCTTTGGTGATTTCGTAGTTGAGGATGGCTGGATTAGAAAGTTGGGCTCTTAATTGGGCTACTTCTATTGCCAAGCATTGACAAGCGACTTGAGCAAATTCAAGTTGCCTTTCCAAAACAAGGCTCTTACCCCTTGTTGAGAGCAGCTTCGACTAGGTTGCAGTAATGTTGTTTAGAAGGTCGAAGACATCCAAAAGCGGTTGCCCAGTTCCCACCAGTCGGTCCAACAACTCCTCATGTTGGGCTGCATCAATCTTGCTATGAGAAGTTCTTGCAGATGCTTATACATCTTGTAGTCCATGAACATCCGGTACAGGTGTTGCTAGTGCATTGAGAGCCGCAGCAATTTTATCAACAACCACTTCAGTCGTAATCTCCTGTCCTTGGTGCTACATCACCAAGACTGTTGCCCCTTGACCATCTTTCAAGCGTACCAAAAAGGTAGCAGCATTCCCAAAACTTTTAGGGAATTATTGTTGTGTGGACATTGTTACCTCTTAGACAGTAGGATCTGTTCATGCAGGCACTTGCATTCGGGCTATGGAGAACATTGACCCTGCTCTTTCAAGCAAGCTAACTTATTGAGCCACTTGCTCCAGGTGGCTCATTGCAAGGTGATAGACTAAAGGGTCTTCTCCTCTACTAGTCTTTCCAGATGGCTCTTGCTGGCTCAAGAGCATTTGTTAGATTTTACGGATGTGTTCTGCAATGGTTTGCGAATCTGACCTTGTTGTTTGTACAAGTGGTGGAGGTGGTTGCTGCTCCTCCTCTGTCTATGTTGTGGCAGGAGTTTTAACCTTCATCATTTCTCGCCAGGAGGCAATCAGGGCATGCTGGATTATATCATTGGAGTACCATGCTATCCCTGCCCATTTGCACAACTTTCAGATTAGGTAGGCAAAGGGGAGAGCTCGTCTTCCATGTTAGCTCTCAGCGAATCTCTTTTCAATCTCCAAGAATAACAGTTGTGGAAGACTCATTGGGAATTTCCCACTTAAAGTAGTGCATGCACGAGCGGAGAAGGCTATGATTTTGCTGGGTCTTACAGTTGGGTTCAAGTGGTAAGACGTGATCTTTGAGTATACTCTCTCCATTGTGGTTAGAGAGCTGAATTTCTTACGCTCTACCCATAGCACCGTTTGGTCCATTCCACCTTTACTTTGGGTCGGCTTGTTTTGGAATTTCTACCACATCTACCCTAGTCTTGGGCAACCCTAGAGCCTGTGCTATCACCTCCAAAGAGTAAGAGACATAAATGTCTTTGATTCTTACTCTAGACCCTAGTTGCTAATTCGTCCAGAAGAGATAGGTCTCTCCTAAGTACCATTCACCACTAGTTGTGATGATAGGCCACATTGGAGAGTTTTGTAGTTGGAGCCTTACTTCTTCTGGCACGTTCTCGAGGAATGGTCCAAAGTTTAGCTCTTGGAGGACCATCCGTTTCACCTCGCGTGATGTGGTAGCATCAAGACAGGCTTGGGTCAGGGTGACCTCAAGCTATGGTGCTATCCTAGGAGTCTCACCCCCTTGTGATTGCTCATTGGGAATCTCCTCTTCGAGAATCTGATGGATAGATTCCACGTCAGGTCCTTCGTGGAGGGGGCCAGTTGCATCAGAGCCCTCCACGTGCTCTGGCTGTTGCATGCCTCATCCTCTTCTCGTGCGTGGGCACTTGTCCCTCGGTTGTGATGGTCCTTCGCCCCTTGGGTGCCTTGGTTTGGGTGCCATATGCAATCAAACATAACCACCGATTAGACTATGCATAAGTAGCTCAAGATGGTCCTTATACACCTTCTCAGTTCAATTAGGTTATGTTGTTGGCATAGGCATTCCTTTAAGTCTTCCGAAGTGTTAATTTATGGGTTAGAGCAAAAAACAACAATGGATGAGTTGAAGTTTAAACGGTTATTTTTGTAATTAAATAATTAATTAATTAATTACTCATAGGCATCACCCCCCCCACAACTAAGAACATACCTACGGTTGCTTAAAAAGGCAAGGATCAGTTGATGTGGATGCGCAATAGAACGTAGGTGCTTAGGGAAGAGTTGGGCAGAAAAAATGGCAAAACCTCCCTCCAATTTGAATTCCAAATGATGAAAATGTAAAGAAAAATGGTCCTATATATAGGGATCGGGCATTGCGTTGATGGGGCTGCGTATACGTGGCCATGTATACGTAGGGTGCTGCGTATACGGGGCCCCGTATACGCAGGGGTGTGCACTTGTTGACCAACCCAGAAAAAACTCAAAATGATAAATTTGAAATGCCAAATTGGAGCAGTTGAAGTGCTTGAGAGGCCCGATCATGGCTGAAGATAGAAGGAAGGTAATCAAGGCTCGAAAAAGAGTCAAAAATAGGAGAACGTGACTCAAAAGGAGTCCACGGGGAAGAAATCGAGCGATGGGACCTTGAAAATAATCAACCATGAAATCTAAAATCGAGCGATGGGACCTTGAAAATAATCAACCATGAAATCTAAAGGATGGGATACTTAACAAGTGGGACTAAGAATATGCAAGTGGGTCCTCCCCATAGTAGGCAATAGCCTTAGTAGCCCCTGCATATCCTCAACACTAAGGTCTGTGGGCCCCGGGGTCAAGAAATGATGTTTGCCAGTTAAGATGCCTACATAAGAGATCCTGCCAAGGCATGAGAAGCCCATGAAAATCATGAAGAACTCACAAAACATAAAATAGGTAGTGAGGTGAATACAGAGAGAAATGGGTGTAGAGAGAGATGAGAGAATGGAAATTCTAATTATCGGTCACATGAAACCCCGTATGCAATTATGGTTAAGTGACCCGGTAGAACCTTTCCTAAGTTCAGACCCAAAACCATCCACATATAGTGACATCGCAGCAATAGACGAAGCCCTGACCATCCCCTAAGTAGGTAGAAATGCACCCATAGAGAGCCACCACTCCAACAAATGTGAGAGGAAGGAAGTAAAATGGGATGAAGTTATAGGGGATGAAGGAAGTCCCATAACTAATGCTTATGGCCCATGAGAGGCAGTCTAAGGGGTGTGCTTTGAATTCCCACATAGTGATGTCATGATTTTTTTTCTTGTTCGGGGGAACCACACCATGCAAAGACCCATGCATGTTTGCATGCATTCAACCAAGGGATGTGCTTCGAATCCTCATGTTTATTTGTGTTTTTTTTATTGAATTTTTTCAATGAGGACCACAGCATGCAAGGTCAAACTACTAAGAAGCTTCTGTGGAGAGAAGAACGTGGAGTGGTAGGAAATCCGTAAGGACACAACAACAACGCAGGGGATAGGAGAGAGTAACAAATGTTGCATTCCCCTTGAAGTCACACCCGATTCAAACCATTGGATCATCCTCGAGTCTAGGAACTACACAAGTCACACATTAATTATAATGTTTTAAGTGAAGGGGTTGCATGTTCTCAATAGAAGGAAAACCATGGAGTGGGTGAATGGGTGGATGAAGTGGACTCATTGCCAGGTTTATGAGCTGAAAATAGACATAAAGTGCAAGGATAACCATGCGAGGGTGAGAGCCAGATAACTCGGTGGACTATTGTACATTACCCATCACAATGAAAACCATCCATGCCAGACACCTGATGACAATGAGACGACACATTAACGATCACATGAAAAATGGAACACATATAAAGAAATAGAAAATAAGTAAAGAAGGGAAAAAATTAATAAGAATTGGCAAACGTATGAATGATGTTGAAAAACAAAAAGTGTAAAACAAAAAAGTGTAAAACAAAAAATTACAAAATAGTGAGGGGTGTAGGGAAATGGATTAGTAGGGATGACTAGCCATCAGATAATGTGGGGGCTCACCATTGGTTTGTTCATCAGGAATCGAATAGCACTGTGGTTAGTATGCATGAACACCTTGTATCCGAGCACATAGTGCCAGAATTTTTCCAAGGTGAACACCACCACCATCAACTCCTTCTCGGTGGTGGTGTAGTTTAGCTGAGCACCCACAATGCTATGACTTGTACAATGGATATAATATGGAGGTTTCTGATCATCACACTATGTAAGCACAACTTCCAAGGCATAGTTGGATGCATCTATCATGATGTGGAAAGGCTTGGACCAATCAGGTGCCCATAGAACTAGAGTTTCTATGAGTTTCTGTTTCAGCGCCTAGAATGCAAATTTGCACTCCTTGGTCCAGATGAACGAAGCATCTTTCTTTGTAAGTTCAACCAGTGGCTTGGTGATCTTTGAGAAGTTTTCGATGAAGCGTCGGTAGTAACTAGTGTGTCCAAGGAATGACCAAACATCTTTTATGGTGCTTGGTTGACGTGTGATTCCTTGGATGACCTTGATCTTTTCAAGATCCATGCTAATCCCTGTCTGTGAGATGCGATGCCCCAACATAATGTCTTCTTAGATCATCAAATGGCTTTTTTGCCAATTGAGCCACAGATTAGTGTCTACACACCTCTTCAGAACCTGCTTAAGACAGTCCAAGGCTTACTTGAACGTGGCCCCATAGGTAGAGAAGTCATTCATGAAGATTTCTACCCCATTGCAAATTTGTTGCTGGAAGATGCTAAGGACAAGGCGTTGGAATGTGGAAGGCATGTTACACAGGCCAAAGGGCATCTTCTTGTATGCAAAAGTCCCTCATGGACTTGTGAAAGTTATTTTGGCCTAGTCTTCTGGTGCTATTTGAATTTGGTTATAACCACTATAACCATCCAAAAAGCTATAATAGCGGTGCCCTGCAATGGTGTCCAACACCTAGTCCAAAAATGGGAGTGGAAAGTGATCCTTCAAGGTAGCCATTTTGAGCAATCAGAAATTAATATAGATCCTCCATTTGCCACTTTTCTTCAACACAATAACAAGTGAACTAACCCATTCGCTATCGGCAATAGAATAGATGAACCCCACCTTTAGCAATTTTTTGATTTCATCTTTAATGACCTACTTCAGTTTGGGGTTCAATCATCTTTGTGGCTATCGTCGTGGCTTCATGGGTCAATATAGATCTGATGCTAGCAGACCCTAGGATCAAATCTAGTTAACTCAGGATACGACCATGCAAACGCAGCATCCCATTTGTTTACCACTTTCAACAATCTCTTCTTCTGTTCAAGAGAAAGGGTGGCATTGATAATTATTGGCTTTCCATTTTTCAAAAATGCATATTCCAAGTGAGTCGGTAAAGGATTTAGCTCCAGGGGCTCTTTTTTGAAGCTTTCAAGGATTTGCAACTTCCTCCAGTCATCATGGTCATCAACAGTGGAAACCTGTTGATGAACCTCTTACATTTCATCCATGCTTTCAACGTAGGCTTGTACAAGCCCCTCAGATGGTTCCATGCACAATGCGCTGCTCACAAGATCAGTTGTCAACCACTAGGTGCCCTCTTGGTTGGTGGCTACTGCGTATAGGCACTGTTGAACAGGTGATTCCTCGGTACACTAACTACATGCTTGAATGGATATCCACTTAGTGGACCATAACTGCTACAAACAGTTGCACCCTGAGTTACTGTACGCGATGCATGGAACACGCTTCTTCTTGATATTCCTGAAAGGATTTTCCTTTGAAATTTTAAGGGATAGATCTTGGAGTCCTAGTTGTGTGTCCACTGTGCTCAGCTAAGCTCTTCCCATGATGATTGGGAAGGTCCCCTTGTAGTTCTCCACATGGATGACCAGAAAATCAGTAGGATAGAACAACCCACAAAAGGTGCTCACAATTTCCTCCACCAATCCCAAGGGGACGGTGATGGACTGGTCTGCTAACTCAAGCCAAATGTTGCTCTTCTTTAACGAGGGTAAGTTCTAGTTCTTGTACATGTCATGAGAGATCAAACTGACTCTTGACCCCAAGTCTAGAAGAGCTTTTCTTGGCTCGTTCCTTGCCACTTGAAGATAGATGAGGGGGCTTCCAAGATTAGCCAATTTTCGGGGAAGACGACTTGCCTTGATCTAGTCAATCATGGCATGTATGAGCATGACCATCTGGACATTGGAGTGTGGTTGGCTTGAAGGCTATTCTAGCAGTGGAATAGTGGAGGTGCATGGAGGTTTAGAGGTATTGGCCACAGGTGTATATGAGGGTATGTTCAGATTGTTGGGCCAGAAAAAAGGAAGTTTTCGTGGCTTGGGTTCTGGTCCACTTGGCTGAGGTGCCAGTTGTAGGTTAACAACCCTCATAGCATTTTGTTGCTATGGTTATGGTAGAATCTCTCCTTGCATCGGTGGAGCAGGTGGCAGCTGAGTGGAATGTTGTGGAGGAGTGGTAGGAGAATGTGATGGAGGATAGAAGAGATGTGGGTTCTCCCCCTGGGTGATGGAGATTGAGGTTGAAAATATTTCGGGGTGTGGTAATAACTTGGAAAGGCCGCATGACTAGAAGAGTCCCATGGAGAGACCGGTTGCTGAATGTAGTACCCATAGGGATTTGGCTATTTGTAAGGGTACTGCTACCTTGGAGGTGGCATTCCCCATGCTTGTGGGTGCTGCCACTGTTGGAAGTATTTGTAAGGTTGCAGTGGTGCTCCACTTGGATAGTATCCTTGCTACTGGTGGAACTACCTTGGGTTGCCTTGTGGGTAAGGGAACCTTCGGGGTGTTTGCCTCTTTGCCAAGTGAGGATTCAATGCGTACACCCTAGACTCTTGAAGATGTGACACCCCAAGGCAACATCCCTTAGGTGTTAGAGTCTACAACCTGCTCTACTATAGAAACTTTGTCCTTACCCTTATATTGGGCACATTCAACTTCCTTCTTCCTGTGCCGATCGCAATCATTACGTTGTTCTCTGGACTCCTTTGCAATTTTTTAGCATACTTTGGAATTTTTCGTCCAAAGAGTCCCACATCTTATCAACCTTCACCGATATTTCAAATGCAAACTTTTATAAAGGCAAGGTATTTCGGTTCACCGCTGCTTCTAGTGGTGATTCCTCCTCCTCATCACAGAATCGGACCTCCCTCTTTCTAATGGAGGGATCCCGATTAAATTCTTCTGCACTCTCCTTCTTTCTAAGTTCTCCTTCCTCTTTGGCCACTTGTTCAATGAGGCACTACAATTGATGGGCCCTTAGCTCTGATAGTCTTCCCTGGGCATACACACCAAGGGTCTTTTGCATTTCAAAACGGAGCCCATCAATGATGTGGCGAAGTTGTGCCTGCTGAGAGTAGCCATGACTAGGACATTGATGTAGTAGTGAATATTATCTACTCATGGCTGCATCCAAGGGTTCATGATTACCTTTTTTCCACCATTGGATCTGATGTCTCAAGTTCGCCACTCTGGCATATGTTTGATACTTGTCATTGAAAATTTCAAGCATCATACTCCATCTTCTAATTAATTTTGGCTCCAAGGACCAGTACCAGTTTTCTGCTTCCTTGATGAGTGTGCGAGGGAACAACTTCAGCCTCTGCCAATCATTGTCAATGTTCTGTAGGGTGTAGGTGTCATGGAATGCCTGGAGGTGAGTCTACAGATCACAATTGTATCCCCCTTCAAATCTGGTGATGTTGTTCATATCTACGCACTTGATCCAGATTTCTTTCACGTGCCTACTAGGATCTAAACTACCTTAGCAATCTGGAGCATGCTCTGAGTAGCCAACAACGGCTCATCTGAGTCATAATCCTGCTGAGGACCATGATGTCTATGACGATTCTGGCTACCCCTTCTTTCATGCTAGCGAGCATCGCATGATTGGTCACGGGTTTCTTCACGTTGTCCCTTATGAACCTTTTTACCATCATCCTTTCACTCCTTTCTACCCCAGTTACAATCAAATCCTAAGCTAGATGAAGGTGTAGGAGAGTTAGAGAATGGAGAAGAATGAGAGGTATCGCCACAGCTCCGGTGTTGATCTCCCCCTCTACCCTAATGATGGCCTCGATCAGCCTGCCCGTCCTTACTATGTGACCCTCCATCCCCTTGAGGATCTTGGTCACTTAAAGGCTTATTCTGAATGATGGAATAGAGGATCTATTGCCCCAGGGGAAGTTCGGTTGAATGGGTATTATGAAAGACAAGATCCCCATTGTTATGCAGCCCTTGCGAGAATAAGGGGTTACTGAATGGTTCCCCTTCAATTGTTCATGTCTATTCACCTGTTGCTGGTCTCGTGCTCATTGAGCCTCAATGGGATGATAGTCCTGGTAGTCATGGTCCTCCATGACATACTCTACTCCACAGTCCTGGATGCCTAGTCTACCAAAATTGTGAAATAGCATCGTAGGAGTTAATCGGTCAGGCAGTAGCATGATCTTGCCCTCCATGTCCCACCATCGCAGATGCTCATCTTGATGTAGGATGAATGTGAAGTCAGGGGCATATTCATCAAGATGCTTGTATACCACCTGACATTCTTGTGGCATTGGTGGGTTGGATACCTCTCTCCTATGAGAAGACATGTTGGACGTTAGATGGTTCATGTAATCGATGTACCTTACTACTTACTTTAATCCGCCTAGAGTGCATAAATGTTTCTATCCTAGATCCGTTCCAATGACTTGAATGATAATTTTACTAAGGTTAGATGATGCATTTAAGACTACTAGTCCTCAATAATGATGCCAATGATGAGCGGCTAGGTACCCTTACGCCCAACCATACGAATCATAGGCGTTCACACTCGACTTGGTTGAATTCCGTAGATCGTAAGCACTTAACATACACCAGACCCTAACCAGCAAAACCTTGGGTTAGAACGGTCGTTGTCTTCTTAATCTCACTTGTGATGTTCTACTTGTGATGGTTAAGTGGGATTAAGGCTAATGATTTTTATAGCTTTTTACTTATCTTTTGGCATCTAATTATCTTGGAATGTAAGGCTAGAGTATGAAGTAATCTAAGATTATCTTAATCTAAATCTTAACTAATCCTAGCATAAGTATCCGACCTCATCTTTTGGGCACGTTTTGAGCATTCCCTAACACTACTGGGTTACCAGACGTTAAGCATCACTGGGTTACCAAGTGTTGGGTTTACATTTGAGATGATCGTACTTATGGCTTTTACGAACTATAAAGGAAGCGATAGCAATTAAACTAATAATGATATAAACCTAAGTAATTAACAAGTAATTAAAAAATCATAAACATATTAAAATACTAAATGCATGAAATGGCTAAGTCCAAATGCTGCAAGGAATGCTTGAAGAGTTTGTCTTTATTGTTGTCATGCCAATGGGTTCAGATACATCAACGCTCGAATAAAGAGCTGATCACTTTTCTTACACCTACTGCGGGCACTTGGAAAATATTCTATCTCCTACAGGAACAAACTGCAAGAGCTTCACTACAACTAATTGAAAGGTACCTAAATGAGGTGGAAGGCCCTCTTATTTATAGGCCAAAATAGGCTCCACATAAATGGGGCCACATCGACGCATGGATGGCTACGTCGACGGGGCCACATCGACGTGGCAGTGTATATGTGACCTAGTCAATGCATCGACTAATGACACTTCATCAGTTATCTAGAATGTTGTAACATTTATCAAGAAGCTCGTCTTTATTGTTGTACACACTAGTGTGGTTTAGGTATAACAGTGCTCGAATAAAGATCTATACACATAATGACTCCTATTGCTAGCACTCAAGAAAAATGTTCTAACTTTCACATAGAAAAACTACAAGGGACCTACTACTACTATGAATTGAATGCCCATAAACATTGCTAGGAGCTTGTATTTATAGTTTTTGCTCTAGGGCAGTGTCAACGTGGCCCCATCAACATAGCAAATGCTATGTTGTCGTGGCCCTATTGATGAGGTTGTGTCAATGAGGACCTATCAACATGACACTTTGATGGTCATCATACCCCCACAACTAAATGAAAAATTGACCTCAAGTTCTTTTACAAAATTGAAAAGGTATGGGATTATTTACTAACTCCTAACAAAACAAAACAAACTAACTTGACAAAACTGAGTGCCCGAGTATATAGATCAACACATTACAAAATTATGATGTTCATAACATAAAATTGAACACCATGACATTACTACCAAAAAAGAATTGGATAACACTTCCTTTCATGGCATGAAGGCAATGGAAAAGATCAAACAGTCCTAGGTAGTGGTGGCTCCTGAGGTTCTAAAGAACCTTCATTAACTTCAAGCATGTGCAATAGCTGAGGTGGCTATGATTGTTCTACTATGGCTATCCTACTATGGTTGCAACCTCCAGTGGAAGGCAAAAGGCATTAAGCAATGTCTTCATCTTCTCCTCCTTACTCTGGGGATCATTCATAATCCACACAGCATCATTAATGTGAGTTGGAATGGGGACATCCCACCAATAGGGCATTATTGGAAACATCTCCTTCACATTGATAAAACCAAGTAATGAACTATTTGTGTTCAATGTCGAACACCATAACTACATTCTACAGCTCCTGGTAGTCATTCATCCATCTCGCCAAGTTCTTGGCAATTAATCATTAATCAGTGAATCATGCCTTGAGAAGTTTAAGTTCAATATTAGCCACCACAGGCTTGTCCTTGATGTCCTTATGGTGCTTGAACTCAAACTTGTACAATAAGTATGAGCTGGCCACCTATTTCTTGAGCTTTGATCTTAGCTATCTAGTAGTCAACATGGCCAGGTTTGCATAATGAAGATTGGCGAGCTCCATATATTCTATCATCTCCTCGATCTACAACTTCTTTATGAAAATTTCTACCTTGTTGTAGGCATCTACCCCATTAATAATGGATTGCCAAACTTCTCTACCTTGTTGGAGTTGCTACAGGGCTCCATTTACTTTTGCCTTCATCAACTAAATGTGTTTTTCATTTACTTCCTTTTATAGATGGACCTGCTCTCTGTAATGATTTTTGACTTTCTCAAATTTGAGAGCTTTAGATTTCCAAGTAGCTACCTTGATTGCAATTTTCTAGTGAAGGGTGAACACCTCCTCCATAGAGAGATTCCTATTCTCTATTGCCAATCTCCTTAGTTATATGTTTACTGTAGCCAGTTACTCTTGCTATTTATGGATGAAATTAGTTAATTGTTGCTTGTGTGCATCAACATTTTGCAGATAATGGTTCTCTATGGTTGGACATTCTCCTAGTGGGTTTGAACCAAGGCCTTCTAAATCTTATGTTGTGTGGCCTCTACCAAGGATTGATAGAACACTACTATCTCCATTGCATCCTGAACCCCTTTTAGTTTGGTGTGAAGATGCTACATAGCTTCATCTCTTGTTAGTGCCAAGTTAAGAAATCCAAGATCAGCAATCTGGGCTCTTAATTTAGCAACTTTCATAGCCAAGAATTCATTTTTCTCCTTGGCTATTTCAAGTTGGCCCTCCAGTATGATACTCTTGCCCCTTGCCTCCAGTAGTGTCGATTGGGTTGCAGTGATGTTGTTTGGAAGGTCAAAGACATCTAGAAGTAATTTCCTAGTTCTTCCTAGTTAGTCTAGAAATTCTTCATGCTGTGATGCATTTATTCTATTGCTTGTGGTTCCTTCTAATATTTGCACATCTTTGAGTGTAGTGATATCTAGTGTAGATGCTGTAGGTGCATTGAGAGTCTCGAAAAATCGATTAGTGACCACTTATGTTGTGGTCTCCTATTCTTGGTGTTGCATCACCAATATAGTTGCCCCTTCATCCTTCTCCAAGCACACCAAGAAATTCATAGTGTTTCTAGATATTTCTAGGAGTGACTGTTATGTTCTATGAGAGATACTATGACCTCTCTAGGACTCGAATTTGACCTCGTGTGTAGCTACATTCTTTGGGCCTAGAAAATGGACCCCACCTCAACCCATCAAACTAATTGTTTGGGCCACCTCATTTAGGTGACTCATTGTTGGTCTATAAATGAATAGGTCCTTGCCACTCATGCCTACTCATTACTCTTGTTCAATCAAGAGTCATTCTTTGTATTCTCACAATCGTTGGATGGTTATAACAATGTCCAACATAGTTGTTTGAGTGGCAAGTTGAGGTGGTGGTTGCTACTCCTTTTCTTGAATAGTGGTTGCAGGCATCTTGTCCTTCATCAATTCTACCCAGTTGGTGGCTAGAATAGTTTTGACTATGTTGTTGGTGTAACAGACTATTCCTCCCCTTCGATAGAGTTTTCTGATGAGGCATGGGAATGGGAGTGCCTTCCTTATGCATTCATTTTCTTTAAACCACTTCTCCATCTCGAGATAGATTAGCTACAGAAGGTTGATCAAGAATCTCCCACTCAAAGAAATGCATGCTCAAGTAGAGAAGACGATGATTTTGTTTGGCCTCATCATGGGATTAAGGTGGAAGGTGACAATCTTGTAATAAATTCTCTCTGCTAGTGTGAGTGCATCAAACTCCTTGTAGTTGAAACCATAGCACTGTTGCACCCATTCTTTCTTGATACTGGGATCTTCTATCATTAGGATCTTAGTAAGGTTTGCCCCTATTTCAAGTTACCCAAGTGCTACTGTAAGGGCCAACACTAAGTTGGACACTAAGGTATCCTTGATTTTCACTATTGATTTGGGCTATCTGTTATTCCAGAATAGGAATGTCTCTCCCATGTACCACTCCCTAGTGGAAGTGATGATTGGCCACATGGGAGAGGTATTTAGCTATTCTTGCACTTGTCTTGATGGATGCTCCAAGAAAGGGCCAAAATTTAACTCTTGGATCATTGATTTTTGGACCTCTCTCAATTTGATTTGATTCAGGTAGGCCTCGATTAAGGTCACCTCAAGATTTGATTATTGTGTTGGTGCATTGTCCCAATGGGAGTGTTCTATTGCTGCTACTATTGGTTCTAAAATTTATCTAATAGATTTCACTTTTTCCTCTTTCCTAAAAGGACCTGTGGCATGGATTGCAAGTGATTCTTCTTTGGGCTATTCTTATCCCCTTCCTATTCTAGGCCATTTCTCCCTTGGTTGGGATGGTCCTTCTTCTTGCATGTGCTTTTCTTTTGGTTCCATCTATGGTCACAACACATCCATGGGTTAGTAGATATAATGTGTAACTTTAAATTTTTGAATAGCTTTTCTCGTTAGTCTGTTACACTTTGGCTAAGGTTGGACCATGGTAGATTGATTTTTTTATTAATTATTTATTTATTATTTAGTATAAATGTCACTCGATCTTGTTGGAAAGGTTTAACTCTTGTAATTTGGTCTTTGATAGTTGATTTTTTAGTTAAACCTTTGTGGGAGTTAGAAAAAATCACAAACTTTTCTATTAAAAATGGCACATTTGTGGCCTCCACAATGAAGAGCTTGCCTTTGGTAGCTACAGGGTTGAAGAATGAAGTGATTTGAATAAATCGTTTGTAAGTTATGGGCTCTAAAAATTTGAAAAACACCTTTGGTGTTTATGAGAAAATGTAAAATTTTCCAAGTGGGGTCATGCCAATCTATACTATTTTTCCCTTATGTCGATGGGGCCCAGTATATGGGGCCCATTAGCCAAAATTTTGAAATTTGAATATCTTGAAAAATATAAGGAATTTTTCAATGAATTTAGGGTCTATGGAATCCTAGAAATGTCAAGAATATGATAAAAGCATTTAAGAGGATATTTGAAAGCTCAAAAATTGAACATTTTGATGGAGAACATATTTAATGAATAAAATATGTAAAGGAGCACATGGTCTAATGTGGAAGATGGATGTACGAAAGATTCTATTTGCAAGAATGCCTAAGGATAAGGTGATTAATGAACACCACCAAGAGATATGAAAGTGGGTCCTCACCATAGCAGGCACATTCCTTATTTTTCCTTGAATAACGTCAACCTAAGGAGTCTGTGGGTTCCATAGGTGATTAATGGTTGACAAAAGTTAAGGACTAAAACCCAAAAGATTCTACCTAAGAATTCAAATACGTCAAACCAAGACATGGAATCAAGAACATGGACACTAGTAGTAAGGTGAGTTATGGAAAACATAAATGGATGATGGAAAAGGTGGAATGGAATTCCAACTAAGGTCATAAGAAGTCCCTTGTGGAGTTCATGTTTAAAATGACCAAAGATGATCCATCCTTAGTCTATACCAAAGCCAACCTCTCTTAGTGACTTCACATCACCACTTCAAGACTAATCCACCCACTCCCAACCCCCCAACACCCTCCTTCCCATCCCTAAGACACAAGAGTGCACCCACAAAATAACCACTATTCCATAAAGAGAAGAAAAGAAAAGTAGGAAGTGGGAGAGGGCCTTAGTTAGAGGGGACCTTTAGGCATGGGTACATGTCTTTCTAGTTCCATAAACAATGCTTGTAGCCCATTTATTTATATAAGGGGTATGCTTTGAATTTCCATCATGTGTTTTTTTTTTTGTATTTTTTTCTTGTTGTTTTTTTCTTTTCTTTTTGAATGAAATCCACACCATGCAAAGACTTTATCTAACTTCCTATTAGTGGTTAGAATGGAATGGTAAGAAGTCCATGAGAACACCCAAGCACTTAAGTAAGGAGAAGAATACCAAGAGTATTGAGTTCTCTTAAAGCCACATCCTATTCAAACCTTTAAATCTTTCCCAATTCTAGAAACTACCAAGGTCACAAATTTATTAAAAGTTGATTTAATGAAAGAGATCCAAAACTTCCAAGATAAGGAGAACCATAGAATTTGTAAATGCATGGATGTTGTGGACTCAATGCCTATTCCATGAAAAATAAACCATGACTTGAGTCATTAGTCAAAAATTCAAAAATAGAAACTAGATATTAGCAAATAAAACATAAAGCACAAACCACCATTAGTAATAGCCATAGCACCATTGTGTACTATTGGCAATAAAGCACTTTTATTAGCAAAAATTTGAAAATCACCCTAAAAAATATATATAAGAAAGAATAAAATATCCAATGAAGATTCAAATGTACTAAAGATGGTGTGAAACAAAAAATGGTGTGAAAATATGAAAAATTTTGAAAATAAAAAGTTGTAAAATAAATAGCTTTATCAAATCAAAAATGTGAAAAACAAAAAATAGAAAAATTGAGGAGCCATATGGATGATTTAGCATGGATGGGCATCTCCCCCATGACTAATTTGGAAGGAGGAAATCCAAAAAATTGAGCATGGTTGTCCATCCATTGAGGTATTTGTTGCACTGGCTTGCTTGGGCTCATAGAAAATATTTACCTATTGGATGTTGATCAACTACCTTTTATTTGGACTCTTAGGTTTGTATATGGTCATGGAATCAAAGGGAAAGGTGTCAACAATTATATAAGGTCCCTTACACAATGTTTGAAACTTATTTTTTTGTGGTACATGTGTGGGGATTCCAATAGAGAACCTTATCTCCCGGTTGGAATTTTACTTTTCATATTCTTAGGTCATGTCATTACTTATTGAATGCCTTGTGCACTTCATTCAAAGATAGGACCATTAATCAGTTTTCATCAAGCACATTGAGGTTGATCAATCTCTCTGTTAGTGCTAGGCTCAAGTCAAGATTCAATTCATAAGCTACTGAGAGTGTACAGAGATCAAATTGGATTAGGAGCGTGGAAGTTTTTTGTCGACTAACTCATAGGGAGAGTAGCCAATAGGAAGTTTCCATGTTAAGCAATAGGCCCATAGGGCATCATCGATTTTTGTGCTCCAATCTCTCCTATATTTGTTTATGGTCCTTGTTAGGATCTTTATAATCTCCCTGGTTGTTACCTCTGCTTGATCATTGGCTTAGGGGTGATAAGGTGTTGTTAATTTATGTTTGACCCCCAAAGGTTGCATAAGTTTTTGAAAGGTGGCACCCATAAAATGAGTTCCACTGTTAGAAATTAGTGTATGTGGCACCCAAAACCTATTTACAACATTTCATTATAAAAATCTAGTAGTAGTAGATGATGTACAATTGGTGATGGCTAATGGTTCCACCCATTTGGTGTAGTAGTCAACTGCTTCGATCATATATGCCTTTTCATTAGATGTGGGTGTGATGGGACCCATGAAGTCTATGCCCCATATGTCAAAGGGCTCCAATGGTTGAATCCACTATTGAGGATCCTCCATTCATGTGGTTATCCCACCATCTCGTTAATAGCATTCACAAGATCAGACAAACTAATAATATCCTACCATCAGGATTTTTACCGTTCTGCATCTCCCTACATAGTGGCCTCTACCAGGGCCTTCATGAGCATCCTAGAGAACATGTAGCTGATCCATATTAGGGACATACTAACAAACTAGGCCATCAATGCATACCTTGTAAAGCTATCCATTAATTTCCATGAAGTATTTTGCCCAATGAAGGAACTGCTATTTCTTCCTAAAGTCTAGATCTTGTGGCATCTCTTGAGTGAGAAGGTAAGTGAGGTTGCTAGCATACCAATTAGTTTCTATGGGCACTTGATCATTTATTGCTCCTGTAAAGAGAAGTTGGTTTGAAAATTAATTAGAGAGTCAACTCTCCTCCTCTTTATTATCCCATCTTGACTAAGAGAAGTGGTTAACAAATAATGCTTAGTCTCTTTTTGATCTACCATTGTGAGATTGAATTCCTACAAGATCGCAAGCCACCATAGGATATGAGGGCTCACCATTGGCTTATTCATCAGGAAGTGGATGGAAATGTGATATGTATACACAAATACTTTGTAACTAACCACATAGTGCCTAAACTTTTTGAGAGGATACTCCATTGCCATTAATTCTTTCTCATTTGTGCTATAAGTCAACTATGCACCCACAATGCTTCAACTCACATAGTGGATGTAATATGGACATTTCTTATCATCCAACTACATAGGCACTACTCCCAAAGCATAATTAGATGCATTCATCATTATATGAAATGGGTTGGACTAGTCTAGTGCTCATAGAATTGGAGTCTCTAAAAGCTTTTCCTTTAGTTGTTGGAATGCATGTTTGTACTCCTTGGTCTAGACAAATGGAGCATATTTCTTCATAAGCTTTACCAATGACTTTGTGATCTTAGAGAAATTCTCTATGAATCACTAGTAGTAGCTAGTGTGTCCAAGGAATGATCAAACATCTTTAACTGTCTCTGGTTGGTGTGTAATTTCTTGGATGACCCTTATCTTTTTTGTGTCTACCTCAATCCTTGCTTGAGTAATTCTATGCCCCAATACTTTTCCTTCCTAAACCATTAAAGGGCTTTTCTACTAATTGACCCTAAGGTTTGTTTCAACACATCTCTTCAGTACCTACTCAAGGTGGTTCAGGGCTTGCTCAAATGTAGCCCTATAGGTAGAGAAGTCATCCATAAAAATTTTTACCTTACTACCAATTTGCTATTTAAAAACACTAAGGACTAGGCGTTGAAATGTTGCAGGGGCATTAAATAGACCAAATGACATCTTACAATATGCAAAAGTTCCCTAGGGACTTGTGAATGTTGTCTTGGCCTAATCTTCTGGTGCAATTTGGATTTGGTTATAGCCACTATAACCATCCAAAAAACTATAATAGTAATGCATAGAGAGAGTGTCCAACACTTGGTCCACAAATGGCAATGAAAAATGATCTTTAAATGTTGCCATGTTCAACAACCTAAAGTTGATGCAGATCCACCACTTGCTAGTTTTCTTTGGCATAATTATGAGTGGGCTAACCCACTCACTATCCATGATGGGATAGATGAACCCTACCTTGAGGAGTTGTTCTATTTTCTCTTTGATGATCTGCTTCAACTTGGGGTTTAGTCACCTTTGTGGCTACCTTCTTGGTTTCATGGCTGGGTTAGTGTAGATGTGATGCTGGCATAGCCTTGGATCAATTCCAGTTAGCTTGGGATATGACCAAGCAAAGGCTATTGGCCATTTGTTGAAAACCTGCAATAACTTTTCTTTTTGTTTAGAAACAAGATTTTCATTGATTATGATCAACTTTCCATTATTTAAAAATGCATACTGCATGCCGACTGATAAGGTTTTTAACTTAGTGCCCCTCCTTAAAATTATCAAGGATTTCCAACTCTCCCCAATAGGTATCATCATCTTCATCATTGAAAAGTTAGTGATGAACTTGCTCAAGTTCATCCATGCCTTTGACATAAGCACCTGTCAGGCTCTTAGTAGGTTCCATGCATAATGTGCTACTATTAGAGTCAGCTATCAGCCACTGGGTATCCTCCTATTTTGTGGCTACTACATACAGGAACCTTTGGATATCTATTTCATTTACACAGTGATTGCATTCTTTAATGAATGTACTCTTAATGGACCAGATTTTCAACATGCAATTTTACCCATTATCACTATACGTGATGCATGGAACACATTTCTTCTTCAACCTTTTAAATTCATTTTCCTTGGAGATTGACATCAAAACCAGAATTAATAAGGGCCTTGCATGGCTCATTAGCAATCTATAAGTAAATGAGAGTACTTCCTAGGTCATATTTTTTCATGGAAAGATTTCCAGCCTTGATCTACTTGAAAATAGCATGACATAACATCATAGTGTAGATCTATGGTAACATTTAGTTTGAAGGGCACTCGAATATGTTTGATTTAGAGGATGAGGATGTTGGAGATATAGGACGACTAGTTGCATTAGGTTATGAGGGTTTGGGAGGACTATTGGATTAAGAAAAAGATTGATTTTTTGATTAATTGTCTAAACCATTTGGTTGGAAAGTCAATTGTGAAAGTACAGCCCTTGTAGCATTTTGTTGTTGTGGCTATGGAGGAATTTTTCCCTGCATGGATGGAATAGGAGGCAACTAGGTTAGGGGTGGAGGGATATGTGCAAATGGCTATGGAGGGTGGTATGGGCATGGGTGTTCCCCTCAAGTAGATGGTGAATGAGTTCAATGATACTGTGGAAGGTAATAGTGATGCTAAAATGAGGTGTGGCTTGAAGAGCTTTGTGGAGAAACAAGTTGTTAAACATAGTACCCATATGGATCTGGTTGTCTATAAGGGTACTACTATCTTGGCAATGGCATTTCCTACAATTGTGGTTGATGCCACTATTGATATTTTTGATATGGTTGTGATGGAGCTCCACTTGGATAGTAAGCCTATTGTTGTTGGTCGAACTACCTTTGATTACCTTGTGGATAAGGCAATCGTCTAGGTGCTTAGCTTTGTGCTAGTCAAGGATTCAATGCATACACCCCAGACTCTTGTAAGTGTGACACCATAGGGCAACATTCCTTAGGATGTTCATCTTGACAAATGTCACATCCAACATTATCATTGGAGTTTATCTCCATAACTTCTTCTACTGTAGAAACTTTGCCCTTACCTCTTTGGTAGGCACGTTCAACTTCTTTTCACCTCCTACAGTTACAATCACTATTGTGCTCTTTGTATTTTTTAGCAATATTCATAGTGGTTTGGAATTTTTCATTTAAAGAGTCCCATAACTTATCAACCTTTGCTAAAATGTTAGAAATATATTTTTGAATGGACAAGGTTTTCCTATTTACCACTTTGTCAAGTGATAACTCCTCCTCATCATAAAATCAAACCTCCCTTTTCTTTATGGAAGGATCCCTATTATACTCTTTTGCACTTTCCCTTTTTTGCAACTCATCTTCTTTGTTTGCAACTTGTTCTAGTAGCCTTTTTACTTGATGAGCGCTTAGTTTGAATAATCTCCCTTGGGCATAAACCCCAAGAGTTCTTCTAATTTTTGCTCTAAGCCCATCTATGATGTGGCGGAGTTGTTCCCTTTGAGAATAATTATGGTCAAAACATTAATGTAAAAGAGAATAGTATCTACCCATGGTGGCATCCAAGGATTCATGTATTCCATGTATTTAGCCTTGGATTTGCCTTCTCAAGTTGGAAACTCAAGAGTACATTTGATATTTATCATTGAATAGTTCTAGTATGGTACTTCATCTATGGATGGATTTCAACTCTAAAGACTAGTACCAACTTTCAACTTCTTTGATGAGTATCCTAAGGAAGAGTTTGAGTTCTTGCCAATCATTTTCAATGTGTTGCAAGGCATAGGCATCATGGAAAGCATGTTGATGTGTCTACAAATCAGATTTTTATTCCCCCTCAAATCTTGGAATATTGTTCATGTCTAAGCACTTGATCTAACTATCCATCACATGATTAGTTGGAATCTTGACTACTTCTACAATGTTAAGCATACTTTGAGTCACCAATAAAGGCTCATCAT
Organism: Gnetum montanum; assembly: GCA_015680685.1. NCBI lineage: Eukaryota > Viridiplantae > Streptophyta > Gnetopsida > Gnetales > Gnetaceae > Gnetum > Gnetum montanum. The sequence goes on along the minus strand of MNCI01020745.1, from coordinate 535,027 downwards.
CATCATGATTTCATTTTCATTGATGGTGTCCTTTATTACCCCTTTGATTATTGTGGGCATGGAAATTAGTATTATTGCCTCGATGCTCACCTCCATCATGGTTGTTCCTTTTGTGGCATCTTTTAGGATCAAAAGGGGAAGAAGAAGTAAATGCAGATGAAGAGGGGGAAGAGGAGGGAGGATTGCCTCCACTATAAAATCTACTAATTCTCCCTTGGCTATCACAACCACATTCATCAGGTTTCCTATCATTTTGATGCTTCTTTAATCCCTTGCTTTGATTGTCATCTTTCCCTAAACTTGAATTGTGGATTGTGGATTGTAGATTACAGACTCAAGCTCACAACCTCATCTCTAGTAACAAAGGGTAGAGAATCTTCATATTGAAAGCCCTCAGATGCAAGACCCTTGTTGTTGTCTTAGTACAATAGGAATAAGGGATTAGTAAACTATTTCTCCTTATTATCCTCATGATGCGTCTCCTGATGTTGGTCTCACCTACATTGTGTGTCAGTGGAACAATAGTCCCGAGTGTCATAACCATTCACAACGTATTCCTCTTGAAGATCTAAGATGCCTAACTTCTTTAGAGTTTGAAGCAACATCCCGAGCAATCAAGAGGCAATACAATGTTACCTTCCATATCATGCCATCATAGTTGTTCGTCTTGATGTAGGATGAAGGTGAAATTAGGCACAAACTAATCTAGATGAGTACATACTACTTTGCTCTCTTATGGGGCTAGTGGTTTAACATCATCACACCTACAAGAAGAAGAAATTTTGCAAACAAATAAAGTATTAATGTGCTTTTGTAGTTATATTANAAATGTATGGTTAAGTGTAATCGAGGCATATGATTTTTATCATTTTATGTTTTATGGTTTTAATGCTTAAAGAGAGAGATGAAGTAATTTAATCACTAATTTAATTTAACTAACTAACTAGTCTCTAGCTAGTCCTAACATAAGCATCCAGTCCCACTTTTTGTACATGTCCTAAACCCTGAAGCCATATATCCACTGCTCAATTACAAAGCGCTATTCTACTAGGCATACCAAGCACTAATGCTTCTAGGATTACCAAAAGAATACATGTTTACACTTAAAGCAGTTGTACTTATGTACTTAATCTATTTAGCTTAATTGATTAAAGTCTAATTTAGCTTAATTAATTGAATATTTAATAAAAAATTTAAGCTATCTAGAATTTTGCAAGGTTTATCAAGAAGCTCATCTTTATTTCCATACACACTGGTGTGGTTCAAGTACAGCAATGCTCAAATAAAGATTTGTACACTCAATGACTCCTATTGTGGGCACTTCGAAAAAATATTCTAAGTTTCGAATAGACAAACTGCAAGGGCTCTACTACTACTATGACTTGAATGCCCATAAACAAGGCTCAGAGCTTGTATTTATAGTTTTTTCTCTTGGATAGCATCGATGGGGACCCATCAACATAGCAAATGCTACATTGATGCGGCCCCATCGACCAGGCAACACCATGTAAACGGGGCCCTGTCAACAGGGGTCCATCAATGAGGCTACATCAATAAGGGTCAATTGATCTGACACTTTGACACTCATCACTAAGGATAAAAGAATACATCAATCAAAAATAAAGCATCAAAAGCAATAAAAGCTAAAAGCTTTCCATCCTTGAGCCTCCAAAGTAAAAAGAAATTAATCTTGTAGAAAGGAAATTAATTATTTAACTTTCATGAGAATTGTTTTTGCTTGAAGTTATATCTAAAAAGTGATGTCTTTGAGAATTTGGTATTTGACTCTTGTTGCTAGAAAATAACTACACAATACTATTTTTAAAGAGATTAGAAAATATGTGATCAAAGATATTTTCAAATGCATAGAAGGGAAGTAGATAAAGTAAGTTGATCACTAAGAATGCCTTCATTGATGCTTAGTTGAAAATTGTTACAAATTATGGATGTCCATTTCTAAGCATGTTGAGCAACAAGACACTAAAAAATAAATGAGAAAATGAGTCTTCACTTTTACAAAAAGGACATTGAGGAGAAACATTTCTCATATGTTTAATATGAGTACTAATAAGAAGGCCTTAATGAATAAGACATCATAAAAAATATGAATTATAAGAAAATAGGAGGTCTTCAAATATCTTTCATTTTCCTCATCCAAAACTATGATGATCATTGTATTTTCTAGGCCTTACTAAATTTGATATGAATAAAATCATTCTTTATAATAATTTTCTAACTTTTAAATTAAAAGAAAAAAATATTTATCATCCTTCAAAAAAATATCTAGAAAAGCCTAATGCAAACTATTGTTAACTTTAAGAAAATTCTTAAGATTATAGATTAATTTTTCAAAAAAAAAAAACTTCTTTCTATTCAACCATAAAGGATAGAAGCTTCATTACAAGAAATCCATCATGCATAAAAAGACAAGAAAGTGTAGTGATATTAGATTTTCTCTAAGTGGTACATAATCTAGATACATTAATAGCCCAAGCTCTTTCATTAAAAGGAAGCTAGAATGGGATATTTTACTTAAGCGTATCTTTTGAAACTATAATATGATTGTAATTCTAATATTTAAAGGTGTGCACAATGTCTTTTGAATTTATTTAAGAATTGTAAAACCAAGAACATAAATGGCCTAACAAGAAAAAACCTAGTGAAGAAAGTTACTAGAAGGCCAACTGTTATCATTCTTAGGTTTTCTTTCCATAAGTCTATTTCTTAAAAGGAGTATCTAAACATTAGCTCCACTAATGCACTTTACAATCCGTTTTGCTATAAGAAAAATACCTTAATTATAATAATTAATGAGGCTAAGTCGTCCATCTTTCTTGCTACTATTGTAAATATCTCAAGCAACTCCAGAAAAACATATTCTATATTTCTTAGCAAACAAAAGAAATTGATGGATAATACAATCAATTCTATCATAAGAAGTTTTAGAATGAGCCTAACAACTAAGTAATAAATAATATTTGATTGAAGCATTTTCTTAATAACTAAAACTTTTCCAAAAAGGGTGAGATTTTTTTGGTTTCCATTTTTAAGCTTCTTTGTAATTCTATTAGCCAAATAATTCTAAAAAATAGTAAGATTAGGATTAAAAGAAAAAGGTATTCCTAAAATTTTGACAACATGATATTTTTTCAAGATTTTCTAAGGCTTGATAATAATCCCACTTATCAATATTGCCATTATGATAAACAATAAATTTTTTCCAATTGATCCAAGATCCAAATAACATGTAGTAATCCTCCATTCTAGCTAAAAGGGTATTGATATGTTGCAGAGAATTATTGATCATAAAAAAAGAATCATCTACAAAGTGTATGTTATGCAATTGTGTACCTTAGTCATCAACTAAAATTCTCTTAATGATATTTCTATAGTAGAAGAAGTGATCTTATCTAAGATATATATTCCTCAATGCCTAAAAATGATATTATATTCTAATAAGTGCTAAGTATTCCCTAAGCCTAACTATATAAATCATAAGCATTTATGCCTGACCTAATCATATTCCATGGTCTAAACTAAAGGAGTATCTAGTGATAAGACTCTTGATTTGAAATTAACAAGTTATGGGTTTGATTCTAATACATAATGCTAAGCTATAAAGTTCAAATTAAACTATATATCTTAGGGTGCACCTATATTACAATTATTTAGAGTTCCAACATCCAATGTCTTCTTAGTTATGCTCATGTAACCCTTAGTGCAAATGATTAAGTATAATTGAGACATATGATTGATGATGTTGTTGGCCTATGATTAAAATATTATTAAAATATCAAATATAGAAAATTATTCTAATTAGTCTGGGAAGCAAGAAAGTAAAGTCTACTTTATCCCAAATTTAAAACTATTCATTCTTTCTTATTGTACATGTCTTAAACACATATATTCTCTCCTATGATTACCAAATATAGTACTATTGGGTGTACTAAGTGTTAATGTTGCTAGATTACCAAGTGAACATATGACATACTCAAAGTGTCATGCTTATTTTGTCACTAATTAATGTGCAATGGAACTGTATATCATTAACTAAGTACATGAAAAATTAAATATTAAACTATGTTCATAAGAAGACAAATTGCATTAAACGTAAACTCTAATCTAAATCAAGTATTGTAACTAAAGTGAATTAGTTTTGATCTTATTTTTATCATGAACTATGTCTAGGTACAATATCACTTAAATAAGACATCATACAATAGACTTTAATTCATGGTGTAGGTACTTTTTGATTATTCTAACTTTTACAAAAAAAATTGCAAGACCTTTGCTACATTAATCATCGAATAGTATCATAAATGTAGTAGGTGACACATTGATATGGGTAAAACAAGCTACTAGGTCAATCTTATTACCTCAAAGAATTCTACCCTACATCAATACTAATCAGCTGACATGGATGCATCAATGTAATTGAATCAATTACTACTTATGCTACCCTTATGACTAACTAAAAATTCATCATCGAGTTAAAAAAAATGGGACAGAATTTGTTTACGAAATGTGGAAGTAATCATTTTGACTGACTAATTATGATTGGAACTTGATTGTTACATAACAAAATTTATTGGATAATTGATAATTTAACTAAAAAACAAATTTTGGATACATTTATCCTTATAAAATCTTGAAAAAATTTACAAAAATAACCAACATATATGCCTTAAGTGGTATTTGGTGGTAGTGGCCCCTCATTTGTTGGTGGTTCTTGTGGTTGATCCCCTAATGTTACTACTACACTCTTCATCTTGAGTATCTCTATTAAAATCCCTCATGTTCTTCTCCTTGATCTTAGAATCATGGATAGTCCAAGCAAGTTTCCCTATAGTTGACATGGTAGGTACTTTTCATGGATAGGATAAAGTTGGAAATATATCATGGGCATTAAAAAATTAAGTTGCAAAATATGTGTGTTTAATATCAAACATCTTTACTTTCTTTTCTTGATCAAGTTATCAGCTACATCCCTCTTATTTGTACATTTATTCTTGAGAAACTCAAGCTTTGTGTTTGCAATTTGTATCTTTTGAATTGATTCATGATGGAACTTATGCTCATTCTTATACAGTAAGAATGAGGTAGTCACTTATTTTCCCAACTCATCAAGGTCTACCACTAGTTAACATCATTAGATTTGCATTGTGTAGGTTGGAATGATTCATCTATTTTAATATCAATTCCTTCTTCTTAATCTTAACCTAATTATAAGTGTTGAGACCATCAAAGATGGATTACCATGTATCACCTAGAATTTGATAGAAAGTAGTACTTAGTTTGGCCATAACTAGTCAAACATTCTTTTCATTATTTGTTTTTGAAGATCCACCTATTTCCTAGAATCATTTTTGATCCTTTCATATTTAGTGGTCTCATTCTTTCATGCAGTGATCTTGATTGCTATCTTTTGTTTGATTATCCTAATTTCTTCCATTGAGAATTTTTTATTCTTAGCTATCAACTTGCATATGTTTGCATTAACTTAGGCTAACTACTCCTAGAGGTGCTTTAGGTAATCTTCCAATTAATTCTTTTCTTTTCTTTTTAATATTTAGTATCCTCATTTCTTTGGATAAATCTTTATTTTCTTTTACTAATGCAATGATGTTCTTATTAAGCCCAGTGACCATGGTATTAGATAGCGATACATCCCATTCGGTTTTCGTCTTCTCAATATCCACCTCTTGCTACTTAGCCTTTAGCTAATTAAATGCTTCATCCCTTATGAGGCTAAGCTAGTGGATGGCTAGGTCAAATAGTTAGGTAGAGAGTTTTGCAACTTCCGCTCATAGTTACTAATTGATTAACTTTACTTGGTATAATTCGATATCAAAAATGGGTAAGTTTCCCTTCACTATGATGAAATCAACCTAGGTAGCTATAATATCTTTGGTAATATGAAGGATACTTGGTATCATTGGTCTCATTTCCACTAGTTTGTTCAACACTTCATTATGTTAAGATCTATTCATATTAGATCCTACATCCTTTAACTTGATCTCTATAAATATCTAAATATCTATCATTGCAGCAAAGCCTAAAAATAATTCTATATGAACCTTTAATGCTTCACTGGTATAATTTTCCACTACCTTTGTAGTTATGTCTTGCCCCTTATATGGCATGACCACCATAGTAGCTCCATTGCCTTACTTCAATATAACTAAGAAACCTGTAGAATTGCTAGATATTTCAAGATATCATTAAGTGAACATTATAACTATAAGTTCTCTAGTAGTGAGGTTCACTTGGACTATGGCTTGGCTTCGTTGAGCTTTGAATATCTTGGAGAAGACATTTTACTACCAACTTACTATATAAGCAACTTCATGTGAGAGGCTCATCACAAGGTGGTAACCTTCACCTCCTCTAGTAGGTGCTTGATGGGATAAACCTATTATACTTTCTCCTACTCTAGCAATTGAAATTTCTATTGTTACTCCAATGTCTAGTACTAGTGCATTCTTTTGATGTGTTAGAGATGACTTCTTCTTTATCATTTCTTGTTAGTATGTTGTAGTTGCTCTATGAAGGATATCATTTGTATAATGGGTGATCCCTTCTCTTAAGTAGAGTTTTCTCGGCATGAAAAGGGGTGCCTTTAATCTCCTTAAATTACTTTTTAATCTCCAAATTGATAAGCTATTTTTGGTTGACTATAAACTTTTTACTAAGTAGTACATAGGTCCTTGTAGAAAAAGACATGAGCATGCTTAGTCATATTATGGGATTGATGTGGTATGATGCAATTTTGAAATAGAATTATTTTCCTTGGGTAAGTGCTCCATATTTCTTCTTATCAACTCTATGGCATCTTTGCAATCACTCCTTTGCTTTTGTGTCTAAATGAATGAAAAGTTTAATAACTTATGTCACTACTTTGGGAATTCCCAAGGCTTCAATAATCAAGTCAATGAAATAGGAGATGATAATTTCTTAATCTTTACAATAATATTATTTTTATTATTATTCTAGAACAAATATATTTCACCAAGATATTACTTTCCATTGGTTGATATGATTAGCCAAAGAGGGGATCCCTATATCTACACTTAGATCTCTTAAAGTGCAAGCTCTAAGAAGGGTCTGAAGCTATATTCTTGCAAAAGAACACTCTAAATTTTCTTTATCCTAATCTCAACCAAGTAGGGCTCCATGAGGTTTACTTCTAAATTTGGTTATGGTTGAGGTGCCTCATCTTATATAGACTATCGTGTTTGTGCTGTGGAAATCTACCTAGCAGATAACAACTATGGTTCCTCCTTGAAGGATCCTATTGCATGGGTTGATTCATGCTCTTTTTCTTGTCTTTGTCCACATCCTTATCTTTCTCTTGGTTTCTTTCTTTATGTGGTGATAATCCTCTTTCCTCTAGGACACATTTAAGTGCTATCTACAATCATTCCCAAGATTGATTATTAGACTTCAAATTATTCTTGTAATGCTTTTGTCCTTAATTAGACTTGGTATTAGCTTAATTATTCAAAATTTTTGTATGTAAACCCTTGAATGATTATGTTTGTGATATTCTAAAATTCCTAAGATAGTTAACTCATCTTAATTTTTAATCAATTTTAGTTATTTCTAGCATTGGTTACCTTATGTGTTAAAAAAAACTAGGTTATTAAAAGAACTTGTCAAAATTTTTAAATTTCAAGTTAGCTATCCCCATGATATAGAGCTCAACTGCATGAGTTTACAATTTTTTGAATAGAGTTTATCAAAGTTCTAGATTCAAAGTTATGGCTTATAGAAGGTATAGTCTTTGAAGAATGGCAAAAATTTTACTTGCATGAATGAAAAATTATGAAAAGTTTCTTAATGTATGCAGTAAGATATATATATTACCACATACATTGATATTAATGTGTTGACTAAGCTATCTACATTGATGTAGTAGCATCAATAGGGTTGATCAACTCTATTTTATATTTAATTTTTTAGGAATTTAGAATGTGAAGTTGAATCATTTGAAAGATAATGAGCTACTTAAGAGATAGAGAAAATAATTATTAAAGATAAGAAGGATTAATAAAGATTTAAAATGATAAATTAGGATGATTCAAATTGTTATAATTGGTTATGATTTAGGATTTTTGAAGGGCTTTGATCCCTAAGTTCTAACAACATTGAGGAAAAATGGTTAATGATGCATAAGGATAAAGATAGTAGTGCTTCATGGTTTGGGCTTGTGAAATCATTCTATGGAATATATCACCAAGAACAATATAGGTAAGTTCTCCCCATAGTAGTGGCTATATGACATTTGTATAACCATTTTACTATGTATTTATAGGCAACTAGGAAATTGAATGTTGATTAAATTTGTATTCCAACACACATGCAACTATTCTTGCTAGAATCCTATATCATACTAAACAAAACCATCAATTTCATAATCATACATAATAGTTAGATGTAGGAGGATTAGAAGGTGTTAAAAAGATTGAAATACAAGGTACCTTACCATGTTTATAATGGATACTTCATGAAGAGCATGATTAAGATGGCCAACATGCCTACCCATCACGATTTTAAATCAAGTCTATACCATTGTTAATGACACTACATTATGTTATCCTAGGCTATTGCTATTAGACCAACCATAACCACATGAAAACACCATCACTTAAAAAGGAAAATTTAAAATTATATATTAAGTTTATTAAACAATTAGTTAATTATTAATGTGTGATTTATGGATCTTGGCCATTGGCTAGAGAATTACCTTCAAGCATGGCTCACATGTCTTTTTAATGATACCCCAAGAATGACTTTGATGTATATTAATTAATTAATTAGAATTTTTTTGCCCTTACTAGAGGACTATCTTTAGGCATGTGTAACATGTCTTTCTAGTGCCATAGTAAGCTACCAACTTATTATAAAAAGATGTTTTCCAAAGAATCAAACATAAGTGATAAGATATCCAAATAAAGTCATGGAACTCATAAAGGAGGCCAAAGAATCAATAAATCCCATTGATGTCACATCTTTATTTAACCCTCTTAGTTCTTTCTCCTTTCTTCAAAGTAGGTGATCATGATTAGTTTTAGTCTTAAAAATAATAAGGATTACATTACCGCCATATCAAGGCCCTCTTATTAATGGAAATAAAGGGATGGATGATATGGTTTCATTACTTTACATCAATATTTCTTCAATAATTTTGAAAGTATAGAATATAATTCTAATACCAAAGTTGGTTTTTGCATAGAACTTATAATTTTATTAACAAAATCTTTGAAAATCATTTGTAGCATATAGAAAATGACTCAAAGGTAATAGGAAGAAATGGAAAAAATAAGAAGAACTTTGAAAATGTGAAGTAATATAAAACTTAGAAAAAATATTTAAAAAATAAGGTGAAAAATATCCTTACAAGGTTCTTTAATTGGAATGGCTATCTCCTCCATGACTAGAATAGGCTTTGGTATCTATAGAGGGTGAGATTGAGTTGCTAGCTACTTGAAAATCCCTGAATGATTTAACTTGTTGCATGTTGACTAAGATGAGTTTATATGAATGGTCAAGATGGTAGATTTGCATGGCACTAGATTTGAACATGAAGTGTATGATATAAGATTTTCCCCTAATGTTTGAAACTTTGTACATTGAGATGCATGAGTGGGGTTCTAATATAGAACCTTATCCCTTGGTTGAAACTACATACATCAGATTTTAGCATCATGCTGTTATTTAATGTATCCCTTGTTGACACATTCATCATGAGTGCTATCCTAGGGTTTTCATCTAACACATTGAAATTCATTAGACATTCTTTTTATACTAGGCTGACATTAAGATCAAGTTCATAAATTGTATTTAATGTATGAAGTTTTGTTTGAATGGGAAATTTGGATAACTTATTATACACTAATTTATATGCAAAATAGACTATAGGAAGCTTCAATGTAGAGTGATAAGCCAATAAAGAATAATTGAGTTTCATGTTTCAATCTTTCATATACTTGCTAACCATCCTAGTAAGGATTTGTATGGTTTTCCTATTGGTTATTTCAACTTGACCATTAGTTTAGGGGTGATAAGATGTTATGAGTTTATGTTCAACTCCTAAGTGTTGCATTAGCTCTTTGAAGATAGCACGCATAAACTGGGTATCATTATCCAAAATAAGTGCTCTTGATACATCAAACTAGTTAACCACTTATTGTTAAAATAATTTGGTAGTTGTTGCTAATGTGTAGTTAGATATTGATGCAGCTTCTACCTGCAATAGTGTACAACAATAATAATGGAAGCTTTCCTATTTGATATGGGTATTATGGGATCCATGAAATCAATTTCTATAGATTGCATGATTTTAACAACTGTATCCACTAATGGGATTATTCAAACCTTGTCATTATCCCACTATCTTGTTGACATTAATCATAGGATTTGGCAAAATGATGGACATTCCTAAAGATTGTGGGTCAAAGGTATCCAACCATGATGATTTTGATGGTTTTTCATCTTCTTGCGTAATGGCCTTTACAAGATTCTTCATGAGCATCTTGGAGCATATTTGGTTAACTTTACTCAGCAACACACTAGAGAATTAGTTTATCTATGTAGATTTTCTAGAGGTTTCCCTCTATCTCCATGTACTTCTTGACATACTGTAGATATTATTAATTTTTTATAGTTTTCCCAAAGTAAGGACCTTCTACATGAGCAAATATGTGAGATACTTAGCATACCATGGTTTAATTACCTCCAATGTAACTGTTGTCATATTAGCAAAGAGTAGCTCACATTGAAACTAATCAAAAAGTGGCTCTTCATCAACCTTATTATCCCATTGTAACTAAGAAAAATAATCTACAACTATGTTTTTGATTTCTTTACTACTAATGATTATGATGTCAAATTATGTTAAGGTCACCAACCATCATATGATATTAGGACTAATTATTGGCTTGTTCATGAGAAATCAAATCGCATGATGATTATTGTGCACAAAGACATGATTGTCAAATACATAGTGCATGAACTTTTCAAAAGCATAAATCATCATCATTAGTTCCTTTTTAGTTGTGTAATTTAACTATGCCCTTACAATACTTATGCTCACATAATGAATGTAGTATGGATGCTCTTGATAATTCAATTACATGTGCATGTCTCCTAATGCATAATTGGATGCATCTATCATGATATGAATATTTATTTTTCATAGTCACTTGGTTTAGCTATTGATAATCTATACAAAGCCACAAACTCCCTCTTTCTTTTTAACAAATAGTACTAGTGCATCCCATTGTGATACACTAGGCTAAATGAGGCCTTTTGTCTAGTAATTCCTACATTTAAATCTTTAACTCTACTAGCTCTATTGGAGACATTCTATGTTTTTCCTTTGAAATAAGCTTTGTACCAAACTTAGGTTCAATCTTGAACTCAATATCTCATCTTGATGGCAAACTACTCATTAAGAAAGTTGAGAGGTAGTACTAGTTCTTAGATTTAGAATTCATCAAAAGATGGAATACATTGTTGGATTTGTTCAATGATAAGTATGAAATGAAGTCCTTAATATCCAATTTAAGGAAGAAAATCAAATAGTGAAAATAGAAGGGAATAGTTACATCATATCATAGATGGAATTAGAAACAAAACAAGGAAACTCCTTGAGGTTTGTTCCCAAGGGAGACTATCAAAAATGAGATTCCATTTGATCTAAAGATTAATTAATCAAGTGGAGAATGATGAAGGTAAACTCAAGACTAGAGACTGTGCAAAGGGGTATAACAAGGATCCCTTTATTTGTAAAAAGAAGATTTGTTGTTATGAGCCAGATAAAGGAGCATCATTGGAGGAAGTTGTGCAAAGAGAAACCTTTCCCATTTAAAAATCACTTATTAAAATCTTGGTAAAGATTGATAAAATGTAAGACTCAATACATGAAAAATCTAAAACATCTATAAAGATCATGGAGGAGAAAGTAGAATAAATTAGAACTAAAGATAAGAACAAAAGGAAGAAGAAAGATATAGGAAGGAAATATTACTAACAGAAAAAAAGTAGCTATAGTAGAAGAGGTTTCAAACTTCAAATTAGAGGATGATAATTATGACATTTTTCAATATAAACATCTAAAGGATTGTATCCTACTAATGTCACATCTCTAAGAGTTTGAAGTTTATTCCTTAAACCTAATGTTTTTCAAGAGGCAGATACCCAAGAGGTTGTCTTATCCTAAAGATAGCTACCAACTGGTTATCACCAATAATTATACTATCCAAGTGGAGATCCACCTAAACCTTAGGAGTAATATCAACAATGGCAAAACCCAGAGTCATGAAAGATATCACCACCAAGGCAACAATACCCTTGTAAGTAACCTAATCCTTATAGATACTATGTCTAGCAACCTATATCACCTAGTGGCTTTACCATATATGTTTATGCTCATCATCATTATCCTCTTGAGTACCATAGACTTGCTACTTTATGGGTTAAATATGCTCCCTCTAACACTCCTCATTCTCAGCAAGACCCTCAACCTCACACTTCAAATCCTTTATCATTTACTCCACCAATGCAAGATGAGATTCCTCCACAATAATAACAATAAAATGATACAAGAGCTATGAACTTATAGATGGATGATAATTCAAGTGTTTTTAAGAAAAACCTTGGAAACATTTATTTTTCATATTAGCCAACCCATCTAAATCTTTACAAGCTTCCATGGTTGTGGGTCCCATACCAATAAGCTCCCAAATATGATCCAAGCCACCTTCAAACCAAAGTCCCTCAAATGTGCAAACTATTATCTTAACCCATGCAATTACAAACTAGATGAAAGCAAGAAACCTTTCTAGGAAGAGAACTAAACTAGGAAGTTCTTAATTTATTTGTAGATTGCAGGAAATGCATCGTGAAAAGCTATATTGGACTTAGGTTCTGGAGTTAACTTGATTTCACAAGAAATATACAAAGCTTGAAAAATAGTTATTTTAGGGAAAATATGAAGCATTAAATTGACATTAGTGTTAGAAAGGTGTATGATTTAGCCCGTCCCTATTCCCAAATGATGCTACTGCTTAATGAATATGGTGTCTCTTCATAACAAATGATTATTATTATCATAACAAAATCGAAAAGGGTGCATTGTAATAATGAACATGTCTCCTAAGGTAACCTTTGAGGTTTGACATAAGTCATTTGTATGTAGGCTTAGAGGTTGTGCTAAGATGGGGTGGTGAAGCCAATACAGGGAAGTCACAAGAGTTGGGTGAAGTGAAATAGGAAGTGAACTAGCCATTCCATCTAGCAAGCTAATAAGCGTAACTACAGTGGCAATGCTAGATTATCTCTAATGGGATAGATGCTAAAGGAAGAAAACCCTGGGGAATACTCTCAGAGCATGATCTAGATAGTCCATTCTATATCAATAAAGAATTATTTTCTTTCTCTTTCTACACTTTCTCTATTATTTCCTTTACACATAATTTCTAACATAATGTATATTTAATGTTTGTCATGACATCTAGGGATGGGATGTCACACTTGGTATTGGAGCAAACCACAACCCAAGGATCATTTAGAACCATGGGCTATCTACAACATGAAGCTAATGATGAACCATGGAGTCCTGACATAGGGAAAATCATTGATCATCACCGGATGCACCATATGTCTGAGATATCCCACCAACCAACAAAATTCATTCATAGATATCATTGACTAATCTGACTACACCTCATTAAGATTCATCAATTGCATGAGATGTTGTTTAAACAAGGATACAATGGTCCAAGTAACTCTTATCCATCTTAATACTATAAATAATAATTGATTAAGGTCATTATTAGGTTTCTTCCAAAAGCTAGTAACCATTACCTAAATTGATTTTTTTTGTTGAAACTCACTATCCTAAGCAACTTAGAGTCATTTATAAGTTATTATGTCTTCCATACCTTAACCTAGTAATGTCATTTTGGTAGAATAAGCTAGTTGGATCTTTTAAAATCTTGAAAATTCGACCTCGTTTTTGAATCCTAAGACTATGTCTAATGCATAGTACTCATCAAGATGATTCCAACAATACAAATTTTGTCTTGATTTGACTTACAGTTTGAGAGATGTCACTATTTTAATTTTCATGTTATGCATGCATTAAAATAATATTAAATTATTAAATTTCTATTATTTATTAAAAAAAGGTTAAAAATGGTAGGAAGAATGGGAAGTCATGGTTCAAACCCAAGCCCTCTCTTTGACTTAAAATATTTTCTTTTATATATATATATAATAAATTTATAAGTAATAATAGTTCAGGCCGTGTTGATTGGCCTTGCAAGGACTGCAACCCTATAGGGTTGTGCTGGCCTTTAAGGTAACATTGCCCTTACTCTACTACCCACCTTCATGGGCCACCTACCACCATCAAATATAGTCAATGTTGCATCTCACCTACTATCAATGCTACATCTTGCTTGCTACAATTACCTTGCTACCTATGCAGTTAACATTGTTGCCTCCATCATCATCAAAAAATCCACCATAATTTTCAACCCCCATGATGTCCTCAAACATTGACAACACTGTAGATCACAGGCACCTCTAGTGCCCTCCAACTTGCCAAAAACCCTCACTAGAAGCACAAGTGTAGGCTCTAGTTAGGCTACGTATGCCCTTGCATAAGTCATGCTAGCCCTTCATGCGAGTCACATCGGTTGCTATGGGCTATGCACTAGCACAATCCATGTTGGCTTCATTTGGGGCTACATAGGCCCTTGTGTGGGCCTCATGGGCCCTCACACGAGCTTTGTAGGCCTAGACATAGGCCACGCTAGCTTTCTCCTAAGCTAGGTGGTGTGTGGGCTATGCAAGCCCATACACCACCTAGCACTTACCACTTTGCACCACCCAACACCACCCAAGCTCAGCACTAGTGTTGCCTTCACTTCTACCATCATTCCTACCCTATCCTACTAACAAAAAAATTTGCTCATCCATTGATAAAGATTTTGAAATTTTTGTCAATCGACAAATATTTCAAATTTTTTTCATCAACCAATGGATAGTTCAAAAACTTCCATCAAAAGACCATTACTTTAAAATTTAGTACATGGGAAAAATTTTCAAAAAAGAAATTTGATGCATTAATAGCACATGAGATAAGTATTCTGTAGTTAAGCACACTCAACCTAGAGTAGAAGTGGGATGGGTGACCTCTTGGGAAGTCTTATTTTTCACATCAAAGGTCCTCAAGCTTAGAAGCCATAACTTTTTATTCTGGGAAACGTTTTCAACAAACAAAGAGCTATTTCCTATAGATTTCAACCTTCTAGACATAATTGTAAAGTCAAATCAAGCCCTTGGAACTCTGAAAACTATTTTCACCCTTTTCCCAATATAGTGCCTTAAAACTCTCAAAAGTTTAATTTTATTATAACTCAAGCATACAATATCTTTTTTAACATATGAATTGTTGTTTCCAATATTTTTCACCCTTTTGAACTCAATGGTAAGGTCAAATTTGTCATCCAAGTACTTGATAATTCAATGAGATCATAAATTATGCACTATAATTTCAACCTTTTTGGGACCTTAAGATCCAATGCTTAATTTTTCCTTAGTCTTAAGATCTCTATGGCATGTCATTAGTTACATCATTAGAGTTAGTGTCTTTAAGGGGGTAGAAAAGCTATTATGAATTAGATAATGTAGCTAAATATTACCAAAATCAATTGGAGAATCTGTTGAGATATCAGTTCAATTGATGAAATAGAATGGTCTTCAACGATCAAAAAGATGTATATCAATCTATCCTGCAATCAACATATATGATAGAGCAACATGGAGAGTCATAATCTTATTTCCATAAGGTGAATGATACCCATGAAGAGAAATGATCTAAAAGAGAATCCAAGAATGAGAATAAAATTTGTAATATACAACGTGCTCATAAGATCCTTAGAAACTAAGAAACAGCATCTGTTATGTCCACCACAGGCCTTTGATTGGCATGAATACCAATATTCATGCATTTTAGTAGAGTTATAAGAGTTGGATGCTAATGTTTTATGCCTACAAGAAGTTTTTCCATGGGAATTCCTATATCAATATTAACCAGACTTGGGAAAGATGGGATATAGGGGTATTTATAAGCAAAAAGGTTATTTTTGAAGTTCTTCTTTTGAGCCATATAGATTAGCTTATCATAGAAATCACAACATGGATGATTACGAAATCTTTTATAAAGAAGCCAAGTTTAAATTAGTAAAAATGTTTGAATCTAGTTTAGGAAATATGATTTTTAAAATTCGAGAACTTCAAGTGATGGAAAGAAAAAACAATCAAGATTTCAGAAAAATCAAATAGCCTTTGCAGTAATATTAAAAATCCAGTTATCAGAAAGATGTGTATGCGTGGTCAACACACATTTGATTGCCAAGACAACATGTTTAGATGCTATACTGTGTCAAGGAGCATATCTAATTAAGAAAATAGAAGAAAGCTTGAAGAATAAGTTATTCCTAAGTTATACTGATCCAATACCAATTGTTCTTTGTGGAGACTTCAATGCAAAAGTTGGAAGTGGTGTCTATCAATTCTTAAAATATGGATATGTAAAGGAATCCTTTAAAGATGAACCTAATTTGAAGAAGATGTTTCTATCAATTCAACATATAATTCCATTAGCTAGTGCATATTCTACTTATTTAGGATCTTCAAGAGATAAATCAGACTCCAAAATTCAGAGACAAATGATATTGATGGATAGTGCTCATCAAGAACCACAATTTACCAATTACTCTACTATAACTATTGAGGATGGATCAACAACATTCTTCATTGAGACCTTGGATTATATTTGGTACGATGTCCAATCCTTCCAAGTTACCAAGTTACTAGAGTTAATTTCTCAAGACGAAGTTGAGAATAGTCAAGATCAAGCCTTGCCATCCTATATAAGCCCATCTGATCATATACCACTTATGGAGGAATTACAATTACTTCCATTAGTTCATAAGGTTGATCAAGATCAAGAAGTATCTCACTCTTACTTTTAGTAGTAAATCTTATTATTTTTATTTATTGTTTAATTTATATTTTAATTAGATAAGTAAAATATCTAAGGTAATGAAAAGTTGGAAATAAAGGCTTTGCCCTAACTTCACATAGGTAACCAGATTCAAGTTACCCTTTATGTAACCTAGGCTAGGATTGGTGATTGGTCGTTGGTGGTTGGTAGATCTTTAATTCATCTCTTGTCATTATCTTAGAAAATGAAGTAAGTATTAAGAAAGTAATATTTAATTTTCCATATATTTTCTCACATATATCTTGTTTGCAAAAAAAGTAAGAAACAACTTCAAGTTCAAAGGAGAAATCAAATTATTAGAACAGAGGATCATAATAGAATCATTGGAGCTAGAAGAAGATAATGAACATGGACTCGTTTGAGGATGAACAAAACCTAAGGGGGGGTTATATTATCATGTTCCCATTTTCAAATGATGCTACTGCTTAATGAATATGGTGTCTCTTCAAAACCTAAGATTATTGTTATCATAACAAGACCTGAAAGGATAGCTGTAATTGAGATCTAAAAGGGTGCATTGTAATAATGGACATATCTCTTGAGGTAACCTTTAAGGGTTTGACCTAAGGCATTTATACTTGGCCTTAGAGGTCATGCCAACATGGGGTGGTGGAGTTGGTATAGGCAAGTCACAGGAGATAGGTGAAGTAGGACAAGAAGTGGATTGGCCATCCCTTCTGGTGGGGTAATAAGTCTAACTGTGGTGGCAATGCTAGATTACCTCTAAGGGGATAGATGTTGAAGGAATAAAACCCCAAGGAATACTCTTAGAGCATGATCCAAATACTCCATTCTATATCAATAAAGCACTCTTTTCTTTTTCTTTCTGCACTTTCTTTGTTATTTCCTTTATGCATAATGTCTAGTATAACATATATTTAACATGTGCCATGACTTCTAGGGATGGGATGTAACATGACCTTTATGGTCTTATAGAGCACAACATAATAGAAGTAGAAGCTCACTAGTACAATGAAAAGGTACTTAGCAAAAAGTTTTGGGCTCATCCATAAATGGATAAAGCCTTCAAGATTTTGTCAGCAAATCTTATAAAATTCTAGGGATATTATAACATCATTACTAAAGCTAAAGAGTTTAGTTTCCTACACTAAATTTCTATTTTGGTTTTAAACTGTTATTCGGGATATGAAATAAATCTAGTTACCGATTATCATGTTTGGCCCTGGGTAGCTCTAGAAAATAAGAAAAATTTCTTCCCTGTATAGTATATGAATGATGCCTTACAAAATAGCTTTCTAGAGATCCCAGAATAGAGTGCTTAGTTGAATTTAAGCTTGTTTTAATTGATTTTTTATTAAGTAAAATTCCTAAGCCTAAAAGCATAGCCCCAATTTTTACAAGTTATCACCATAGCATATAGCTTGACTTAAGAATCCATGTTATGATTTTTCATAATCACATACTAGAAGAGCTATTTTGACATCCAAGCCTTGAAATTTTTAATGAACTATGTATATCCTCATTTATTTAAGTTCATTTTAGGAGCCTTACCACCATAGATTATTTAGTAGATTACAAATGAAAGAAGAAGCAAATGCCATGGAGGTATTTTTTTACATGCTTGTTATACTCATATTTTCATAGCAAGGTTTGAGAAATAGGCTTTTAAGCTTCCAAGGTTCGTATATCTATATCTTGAAACTTTTGAAGTGGAAAGACAAATGTGGAAGAGCACATTAAGACATGATTACAAGCATAAAAAACTATTTTCTTTGAAATTCAGCTTCTGGAAATTCAATAATGTAGGACATCTGAAGGACATAACCAAGAGATATAAAGAGCAATATGATTTCCTGTAGCTCTAAAGAGAATATATTCAACTTCAAAGGCATGTAAATTTCATCAACATGATGAAATAGATGTGGTCTATCAAAGACCTATAAATAAAGAGACTAATCAAGCCAAGGGTAAAGTCCCTAAACAGTTGAAAAGAAGCTAGTCTATGAAGCTCCTAGCCTCTACTTATGTTCAATCAATCATTAAGGTTTGAAGATGGATGAAAAGTAGGGATCATTCTCTAGTTAGAGATTTTATTAATGAATACTTAGCTCTAATGGAAGAGAATTATTAAAGAGGCCATGCCTGATGAAAGATTTTCATTAAATAAAGTTGAATATGCAAGGGTGTAGGCAATCAAAAAAATAAGCATTAAAAGAATAAAGGTTGATAAAAGAAAACAATAGTAAGAGCTTTAAAATTAATAGAAACAACAACAATATGTGTTGTTGGGGCAACAAAGACTACAAGTGCTACAATAGTAATAGTAGAAAGAAAAGGAGAGCTCATCATTAACTCTTACAACTTTAGACTTCTCCTTTGGCTACATAATAAAAGGAGCAACTTGGTTCTTCAAAATCAAGGAAAAAGAAAGAAGGATCATTCTTCGCAAGAAGCTTCAAACCAAGCTAGAAACTAAAGCAAGTATCATCTTTTCTTATAAGGAAAATGATCTTCAAATTGTAGATAAAAAGCTAGTGATGTCCCATCATGATATGTTAAATACCATAGTAGCTTTAATTAATGATATGGGATAAGCAACCAGCTCAAGAAAATTCTAATGCAAAATGAGCAAGAAATAGCTAAATTCAAATAAGAGTTAAATAGCTCTAAAGAAGAAAATAAACAACTTAATGCTATGATTACTATTAAAGAATATCTATAAGAAAATAAAGAGCAAACTATGATATAGAGAGAGGAGAAGCTGGCTATTATAAACTCTGAGTTAGAATAGGCCAAAAAGATAAAGCTTCAAATTATTCCTACTTGCTATAGTCAAATTTCTAAGAGTTCATTGCTAAAATCAACTATAATGAGGAATGGACTAGAGAAAAAATTGAAGTAAAGAAAAATCAAGCCATTTTTGTTCAAATAGAACAATGAACTCAAGAATTGGTCAAAATAGCTATGAAGAAAAGAGAGGTATTGTCTCAATACAAAAAAAAAGAATTTTGGATAACATGATGATGGTATTTGTAAGAGTAATGGTAGAGGCTACCCAAAAGAAGTTGGATTTGGAATAGACTTGTTCAACTACTAGCACTACATTAATTGAGCTAACTAATTCATTAACCAAATTAAGTTCAAGTGAGATAGGAGTTGAAGATGTTATTAAGAGACTTGACAACATTGATGAGCGGTGAGGTACCCCTATGCCCAACCATACAAATCACAAGTGTTCATGCATGATCCAATCAAATTCTATGGATGGGACTTGTTGTGGCATCTAGATAGCTATGCCTTGATCGTAGTTTGCTGCCTTCCCACTTGGACTAGTGGTAACTTTGTCACATATGGTTTAGTCTAGAGTAAGGCATATGTTTTTTATTATTTTATATTTTATTTTTCTACGAGTAACAATAGGTTGAAACTCAATTTATAATCAATTCAACTAATCTAATTACTAATTAATAATCAACTACCCTAACATAAGTATCTGATCCCACTTCCCATGCACATCATAGACACATATAATGCTACTGGGTTACCAAACATTTAGCATTGCTAGGATTACCAAGATTCATACACAGGCTTGAAGCAATTGTACTTATGTGCTTAATTAATTAACATGCATTAAAATGTAAATATTAACTAAGTACATGAAAAGTAAATCTAATCTAAGTCAAAGTACTGCAATGAATAAGAATCAATCTCAATCTTATTACTGCTCATGGAATATGTCTAGGTACATTGCCAATCAAATAAGACTTTGTACAATTAACTCAAATCCACTTTGTGGGCACTCACTAATTATTCTCTAAGATTACGGAATAAAACTACAAGAATTTGACTACTCTATTGATAAAACTATGAAAAACTATGCAAAACTATTATCCAAACTGTGCATCTAAGCATTATATTTATAGGTTGGCCCATACCCCCTAATATCGAATATCTGACATCACATCCTAGGCTTCGACTTCGGATACCTGACATTGAGACTTGGACATCGGGTACCCAACGTTGGAGCATACAAAAACATAATTCATCATACCCCCACAATTGAATGAAAACTTGTCCTCGAGTTAACAAGATAGGATCGTGCTTTCTTTACAAAATTAGGAAGGCATGGAATTATTGACTGACGCTAACTATTGACTGACTCTGAGTGCCGCATTACAAAATTTTATTCAAGTGGATGTATACAAAATGATAGAGTGACAAAAAGACTAAACAGACTTTGAAGATTACAAAATTTATAGAGGTCTTCAAGAATCCACTAAAGATGATTCTCCTTCTTGTCGCTAGTAGTGGTAGATTTTTAACCTTGATTGTTATGTTGATGCTTCTCTAATTTTGCAAAACATTCTTGAAGGGTGGACTGAAATTTCTTCTCATCACCCCATGGATCTAGCAAACATACGAAGTTTGAGCTACTATCTTGTATGTACTATGATTTTTCCATGGTCATATCCTTCGTTGTCCCTCTCTTGGCTTTGTTTCATGCCTGGAAAAAGACCTTCTTCCTTAGGTGTTTCTTTTAGCATCACTTGTAGTCACCAAAGGATCAACATTAGTTGTGGTAAATTTTCCTTAATAATTAGCCCTTTTCTAATCCCTTAGTTTTCTTTTAAGCACAAGGTGATTACAGCATACTATGCCTAAGGCTATGAGGTAACTAAAATCATCAAGCTGTTTACATTATTTTGATCAATTACTATTAGTTACCATGATGTTAAAAAATAGGATGTTGGAAAAATTTCAAAAATTTTAAAGTAGGCATCCCTAGCCCCTATGACTAATAAGCGTAACTCAAAAAGCACATAAGTTTTTGAATAATTAAAACCAAAGGTCCAATTCAAAAGATGGCCAAGAAATATTAATGGATATGGAAATAGAAAAATAGGAAAAATTAATGAAAAGATGAGAAGTAGTCCCAAAATCATGCATAAATTTAGAGAAACCGTCATTGATGTTCTGGAATATGTGAAGGTTAGTTCAAAGCCATGATCAACAAAAGTTATCCAAGTATAATGCCCTTGCATAACCACTTTTATAGATGTCCGTGGGCACCCAAGAAGTTAAATGTAAACCATGCCTTTGTTCTAAACAACACACAACTACTATGGTTAGGATGTTACACTATACTACACAAAAGTAAAAAGCTCATAATCGCATGTAGTAGTGAGGTGAATAATGGAATGAGAAGGGATTGTAGAGATTGGGATATAAGGTACTTTGACCATGTCCACAATAGGTTCTTGTGACAAGAGTGACTAAAATGACCAACATACCTATCTGTCCAAGTTTGAACCAAGTCCATACCAAGATCAGTGACCTCGCATTAATGTGTTCCATCCTACCACCCACCATGAGTCCACAACCACCTCAAAGAATATTGATCACTCTAAAAAGAGAAGAAAAGAGAAGGAAGGTTCTTAGTTAGAGGGGTGTTTTCGGGCATGGGTAACATATCTTTCCTACCCCCATAACTAGTGCTTATAGCCCATTATTATGTTTAAGGGGTATGCTTTGAATTTCCATTATTTTTTTTCTTTTTTTAAAAATTTTTCTTCTTCTTTTATTTATTTATTTATAATGGAAATCACACCATGCAAAGATAGAGCTTCCTTTTTATTGGTTGATGGAGGAGTGATGATACATCCTAAGAGGAGTCATAAACCACATGAAGAAAGTCAAGAAGAGAACCCAACAAGTCCTCTTGAGGTCACACCCTTACCATTCCCACTTGGTCATTCCCTCTTTCTTTAAGGTACAATGATCATTGATTAATTTTAGTTTCATAAAAGAAGAACCAAATTGTTTCCATGAAAAAGACCTTTTATTTAGAGAACTGGAGGAATGGATGAGGTGGTCTCACTATTTTACACAATTACTTACCTAATCATCTTGATAGCCTAGCACAAAAAATCCAACACATATCGTTGACTTCTACATCATGACTTGGAAATTTTATTAAGAAAAACATAAAATACATTCATAAAACATAAAGAGAATGACTCAAAAAAAGAGAAAAATTATAAAGAAAAGAAAAATATTAAGAAATGGAAAACATATGGAGAATCAGGAAATTCTAGAACTGATAAGAAAATCAATTACTTCCATGCATCTTTGAGAAAATTTTATATTCTCATTTTCAAGCCACTAGGTGTCTTCTGGTTTAGTAGCTACTACATAGACTGGGTTTTGCTAACACACTTACTCCTAAACTTTATGGTGGATCGATATAGGGGTTGTGTTAATATTTTGAACTTCTAGCCCATAATTACACCCTTTATCATTATTGGTGATGCATGGATTCTTTTGTCTCTTCACAATGATAAGTTTATCATTTATTATGTCTTCTGTTGGAGTGGTGATGGTTATTGGCTTTTGCGTATGATTAGGAGACATCATTTTTGTGAAGAAGGTTATTGCATCAAATTGGCCTTGTGCTAGTTCAGGTAATGGCCATGAGTGTTTTCCTTTGGCTAATGGCCTTTCCTCCAAAAGGTATGTTTCCAAGACTTTGGTTGAGATCTAATAGCATTATCATTTACATGTATGTTCACAGCACAAGTGGCATTCTCTTGTTGATGTTGTGATGCTAAACCTTCTTGTGTTATTGGAGGTGACATATGGTGAAGGTGAGTATGAAAATATTGAGGATATGATGTAGAGTGAGAGGTGTGAGGTGATGATCTCGTATAAGATGTTGTAGGATAATGATATTTGGGAGAGTGGTAATAGTGATTTGAAGTAGAGGAAGTAAAACTAGTTGGTGAAACAGGATGTTGAACATAATATCCATGTGGGTTCAATTGGTAGGAAGGATAGGGCTGTTTTGGTGGTGACCTCCCCGACGACTGTGGGTTTTGCCACTACGTTTAATAGTAATTTTAAGGCTAATAAGGAGTCCTACTAGGATAGTACGATTGGTTGTAGGACTATCTAAAATTACCTTGTGGAAAAGGAAATCTCCTAGGCATGTGCTTCTGTACAAAGTTTGGATTTAATGCCCCTGCCAAATGCTCATATAGATGTAACAAGATTGCGTAATGGTCATTTGGATGGTCATATATGCAGATGTCACATCCATTATCTTCATTTGTGGTTGAGTCTATAGCCTCACTTTCTTCAACCATTTTTCCTATTTGCTGATAAGTGTTCCTAGCTATTTCTTGGTTCTTTTTCCTCCTCTTGTTGTGATCACTTGATTTTCTTTGTGTCACTCTCTCCTCTATGATTTTTTTGCAAGTTTTACTTTTCTCATTCATTGATTTCAACATCTTATCCAACTTTTCTTTAATCTTAATGATAGAATTTTGTATTGGCAAGGTTTATTGTAAAATCACCTCATCAAGAGCTACCTCTTTCTCCTTACCATAGGTATGGACCTTCTCCTTTTAAAGAGTTAGGTCTCAACATTCTTTCATTTGCATAGCTCTCCTTCTTTTCTTATCACATGCTCGATTAACTCTTGTACTTGATGGGTTCGTAGCTTGTATAATTAACCTAGAGCATACATCACAAGGATCTCCCTTATTTCATTATGAAGCCCATCAATGATGTGGAAGAAATGCTTTTCCATAGAGAAACCATGGCTTGGGCATTGATTCAGTAGAGAATAATATCTATCTAAGGCCATGTCCAAGGGTTCATGTTATTCTTATCTCCATCATTGGATCTACATCCTCAAGTTGGACATCCTTACATAGGTTTGGTATTTCTCGTTGAAAAGTTCCAACAATGTGGACCACTGTTGGATTGAGTTTGGCTTCAACAATCGATACCACACTTTGGCTCTATTGATTAATGTCCTAGGAAAGAGCTTAAGCTTTTGCCACCTACTTTTGATGTTGTATGATGCACAAGCATCATGGAAGGCTTGTAGATGATGTTTTGGATCCAAGTTGTAGCCTCCTACAAATTTAGGAATATTGTTTATGTTAAGCCTGGGTAAGTGAATTTCCTTGCGATGCTTGTGAGGTATCTTAACTACCTTGGTGATCTACATTAGGCTCTTAGTGGCCAACAAAGATTCATCATCATTAGACATGTTGTGATGAAAATTTCTATTTCTATTCATTTGATTGTGATGATCTTGTCTATGCTCATTGTTTCCCTTGTCTATGCTCATTTGATTGTGATGATATGATGGCGCGCCACATCACAGATGTCATGAAAGAGATGATCATGAACCTGAAGCATGCTAAACATAACGAAGGCAATTAGGATACCAACAAGGCATTTAAAATATAGTTGGATCAAGTGCCTAGACATGAACAATATCCCACGCTTTGAGGGGGGATACAACGCTAATCTGTAGTATCATTTACAAGCATTCCATGATGCCTGTGCCTTGAAAAACATAGAAAACGAGTGGTAGAAACTAAAGTTTTTTCCCAAGACACTCATTAAGGAAGTAGAAAGTTGGTATCGGTCCTTAGAACCGAAAACCATCAGGAGGTGGAGTACGATGTTAGAACTCTTCAACAATAAGTATTAGACATGCTCCAGAGTGTCTAATTTGCATAAGTAGATCCAAGGATGGAAGCAAGGTACTCATGAACCCTTGGATGCTACCATGGGCCGCTACTACGCATTGCTACATCATTGCCAGGGCGATGGTTATGCACAACGGGATCAACTCTGCCACATCATAGATGGGCTAAGGCATGAGACTAGAAGAACCCTTGGGACTTATGCCCAAGGGGGATTATCAGAACTTAGA
>MNCI01020745.1:472793-508861 GCA_015680685.1 Gnetum montanum | reverse complement strand
GGAACTCCACCACAACCCATCAGACAACATCAACAGTGGCAATACCCACAGTCATGGGGGATGCCACCGCTGAAACAACAATACCCTTACCAGCAACCTGATCCTTATGGCTATTATGTGCAGCAGCCAGTTTCTCCAAGTGACTCTATGAGTCACACAACTCCCCAACGTCACTACCAAGTTTGGGAGTACTTTAGGAGGACTCCTTCTCCTCCGGGAGGCACCCCACATACTTACCATCCTCCAACTCCATCCGCACTCTTCCACCTATAGTTCCCATACAACGTGCTCCAACAATGCAAGGGGAATTCCCCACTCCACCATAGCAACACCATGCTACGAGAGCTGTAAACATCCAACCTATTGCTGGTTCTGACAACTGTAAAAAGAGGAGACCTTTCTTCAGAACCAAAAGCCTAGACAAGCTCTCACAACAACAAGCGGTTGAGCCTATGTACACTCCTCCAGCATCTAAAACTTTAGAGCATCCTTCAATCCAACAACAGAGCTGTACGCATACAGTTATGTTAACACATACCGTAACTGACTGGATCAAGGTAGGCCACCTTCCCAGGAAACTATCTGACCCTGGGAGTCCCCTAATTTATTTACAAATCATCGGGAATGAGCCACATAATGCTCTTCTTGACACAAGTTCTGGGGTCAATTTAATATCATGAGAAATGTATCAAGCCTGGAACCTGCCCCAACTTAAGAAGAGCAACATTTAACTGGAGCTGGCAGACCAGTCCATCACCATTCCCTTGGGATCGGTGGAGGACATTGTTACCACGGTGTATGGTTGGTCCTACCCAGCTGACTTCCTGGTGATTGAAGTCAATAATAATGGAGGGGACTTCCCAATTATAATGGGAAGGGCATGGTTAAGTACAGTAGATGCGTACTTGGGGATCCGCGATCTTTCCTTAGAGATATCCAAGATAAACATTTACAGAAAGATCGAGAAGAAGAAAGTTCCATGCATCACATATAGTGACTCAGAGGGTGATGACATGGAAGAATTTTCAGTGTCTCTTTCATGTAATCGGTGTGTCCAAGAAACACAAATTCAAAGGTGCCTGTATGTAGCAACCACACCAGTAGTAGACACCCCATGGTTGACATCTACTAGAAAGAGCAACCAAATATGCACGGAACAAGCTAAGGAAGCAACTCATGTTAACTATGAAGGCATAGACACATTGGAATATGAGCATCGCCAACTTCCACCCCTTAATCTAAGAACATCAGTTGGAGGAAGTTGAGCACTTTTACGAAATTCAAATAGACGTTCATTATTTCGGATCTCTCCCTTGCAATTCAGTCATGGGGGAGATGGCCACCTATGCTAATCATTGGAGACCCTTAGTTCTTTTTAGTTTTTCTTTTACATGTTTTTGTTTTCCATGTTTTTGTTTCACAAGTTTTTGTTTTACACGTTTTTGTCTCACACATTTTTGTTTTACAAATTTCTTTTATTTTTCTTGTTTTTTTTTTCAACATCGTTATACTTTTCCATTTTTTGTGTGTATTTGTGTGTGTGTTCTCCACCTTGTAAGTTTGTCACCAATAATTGTTCTTCACAATGGTATGAACTGTTTTAATATTGATTGCTAATGTTTGGTTTTTACCTTTAAGTCATGATGTTGATACTAAGGTATGTTTCTTTTGATATGGCAGGCAATGAGTTCACTTCATCCATTCATCCACCAGTTTCTATGGTCTCTCTCAGCCTGTAAATGTATAGTCCCCTTCATAAGAAGAACTTTAACAAATCGGTGACTAGGCATTTCTCAAACTAAGGAAGGACTCACGGATTGAAAAGGTTATGACTTCAAGGGAACTTGATGCATTTGTGTTGGCCGTTCTCTTGAGTGCTTGGATGTTTTCTTCTTGAGTTTTCTTACCATTTCGATGTTACCCAATTATCGGAAGTTGAGATAATAAAAATAAGAAATCTTTGCATGGTGTGGTTTTCACGCATAAAAACATGAAAAAAAGTGAGAATTCAAAGCACACCCCTTAGACAAAATAATCTCTTGGGCTACAAGCACTGGTTATGGAACCAAAAACGTTTCCTCTAACTAAGGCCCTTCTCGCTTCCCATTCTCTCCTCTTTTATTTTGTCAGAATGGTGGTGGCTCTTTGGAGATGCATTCTTGTTACTCAAGTAGATGGGTTGGCTGAATGCATTGATGGAAAGTCACTGANGCATTGATGCGAAGTCACTGAATGTGGTTGGTTTGAGGCCAAAGTTAGAATGAGATTTGCCAAGTCACATTAATCATGAAACACGCAAGGGGCTGTACACCACCTTGTTCTTGAGACTCCATTCCATTCTCCTCTCTCCATCCTTCTCTCCATTGTTCACCTCATTGTTGGTTGTATCATTAATGTATATTTTGGTAGAAGCATTGTTTTCTTTTTGGTAAATTCTTGCAGTTAAGACTTTAACTCTTGTTCCAAATGATATTCCCAGAGCCTACAAACTCTTTGAATGTGGGTTTGTCAGGGCATTAAGGGCATGAGCTTGCTTTTGGGAGGACCCATTGACATTCCTATTTGGGGCATTAGTTAAATTCTTTTCCCTAACATTTTTGCAATCTATTTTATTTTGTTCATTTCCATCTTGACATCCATCTCATCGATGTCATAGTTGTCCCTTTTTATCTATCTTTCTTATTCCTTTTCTTTCTCCATTCTAACGCTACCATAGGTTTGCGATTAGTCATGGGTATATGGGGCCCATTTTTTTCGATTTTTTCCTAGCCCTGATTTTTCAATTTTCTCCTAACCCCTACACCTTCGGTAGTCACCATTAATACATCTCCAGATCCGTAATTAGCCATACCACAACCCAGCCAATTGATCTTTCACCGAAGCAAGGTATCAATTACATGATGATTCAATCACCCTTGCTAATGTAAGACTGTGTTGTGTGTGTAGATGGCAATCATGCAACAACAGATTGGATCTGGAGGAAGCACTTAGAATGGAGTGGTGCTGAAGCAGCTTTGCAAGGAGCAAGATTGATGCTGTGCTTACGGATGGACAACGAAAGGCACAATCTTGGCGTTGGCAGCAGCAACACTTCTTTCTCTCTTCTCTCTTAGCTGCCAACTAAGGTCTGATGTGAATGTAATAAGGTGTTTACTCTTGTTGTCATGAACACCAGTTTTGTCAAGTCTTGTAATGATGATCCGTTCACATGTCATTCCATTAGTTCCATTGTGTCAATAATCCCATACCTTCCCGATATTATTGTAAAGAACTCGAGGACGAGTTTTCATTTAGTCATGGGGGTATGATGGGATGCGATATCACGTCTTCCCCTGCGATATCGTGGCATGCCGTCATATCTATAAATAAGAGGCAGCTCTCCCTTGTTTCCTCATCCTAGGCTAGACAATAGGGAAACTCTGGCAGATTGATCACTCCAAAGATAGAATATTTTCCATGTGCCCGTAGTAGGATTCCTAAAGTGAATAGATCTTTATTCGAGCAAACATTGTACCTGAACACAAGTTTGTGTACAGCAATAAAGACAAGCTTCTTGGATAAACCTTGCAGTGCATGGAATAGGCTAATTAGGATTTTATTTATTATTATTTATTATTTGTTATTTACATGCTTTATTAGTTATTTACTGCTTTCTCTCTCAACACTTCTCTCCTAGTTAAGTGCCTAAGTACAACCACTTTGAGCACGTGCGTTACATGTGGTGATCCCAGCAACGATTAGCATTTGGTAACCACGGTTGCATCGGCTCAGGGTGTGTACGGTAAGTGGGAACGGATGTTGACGCTAGGTAATTTAGACTTAGCTCATTAGTTAGAGTTAGTAATTAGTTTCTCAACACTTCACCTTATTAGCATAGGAGACAAAAACATAAAAAGCTATAAAAATCATATACCTCAGACTTACTTAACCATACACTGTGACAACTACAAGTAAGTCTGGGAAGACAACAAATGATTAACCCTAAGTGCTCCATGGGCGTGTAGGCACTTAGTCTGCGGAGTTCGACCGGATTGCGCGTGCTACGCTCGTATTCGTATGGTTGAGTGTAGGGGTACCTCGCCACTCATCAAAAACTATTACCCAAACTGTGTGTCCAAGCGCTATATTTATAGGCCAGCCCATACCCCCTGATATCAAATATCCAACATTGCATCTTAGACTCTAACATCGAATACCCAACATCAAGGCTCTGACATTGGGTACCCGACGTCGGAGCATACAAAAACATGATTCATCAAACACCAAGCCAACTATATTAAATCAAGCTATAAAAGTTCTACTAAATCATGGAAGTTAGCTTAGTAGTTACCAATAGAAAGGCTCCAGATTCAAAAAATAAAGAAAGCTTATCAGGAAGTTAACCAATTGTCCAATAGTTTGCTATTCTATGAGGTGAACGTGAAATTGATTATATCACGATTTTGTAATTATTGTACTTGCCAAGAGCTACTATAAAGAGCCTTGAGTAGATTTTTAATATGGATCATCGAAAAAAGGGGAACACATTATGAAAAAGCTTGTAAAGATTATTTTTATAATGGCATTTTGAACAAGTTTTGCTTGTCTCTTTTAATTTTTCTCTAAATTTGTATTAGAATTAGATAATTATGCATAGCTACATTTAAGTGAATGATCAATTTCAAGATAAGTTATTTTCTTTAGAAGTTGTGGTTTAAATTATTCTTGTTACTCTAGTTGAATGGGATAGCTTTTATAAGTGTTAGTTTTGAGTTAGTTTAATGTAGAATTGATGTCACCTTTTGTGAAAATTTAAACTTTTCAAATAATTTTTCTACCTCAGATTCCTTGTCTATTCAAAAACATTTTTGTGAAATTCAGCTTTTAGGAAGTTTGCTAGTAAATAGCTCAAAATTAGAGAATGACATAATCTATAAAACTCTTTTGTTCGCTGTCTTGGCTATGCAAAATTTAAAGCTAAATAAGTATAAAGTTATTGATTTTCATCTTGAGGGAAAGTTGAAAGTGGTAGCCAATAGTTATAAGACAAAAAAAAGCATTTTCTTTGTAGTATTTTACTATTAATATAGATTTAAACATAATTAGCTCATTTAAACTAGAAAAAGCTACTTAGGAAAATCTATGTCTTGGCGGAACTAGAGACCAACAACCACCTAAAATGAATTATCCAGACTATTCTTGGAGTGGGGTTTGAAACACCGTGAAAATCACGAGTCGGCCTCAAGCAAAGGTTCGCAATTCAAGTAAGAGCATGCATCAATTTTGTTCAAGGACAAGTTTACGCTCTATTACGCATGACAGCGTAATGAGCGTAATTAGCTCCAAGACAGTCGAAGGCAGTCCAGAGAAGCACAACAGTCCAATACTTTTTCTTGCAACGCATGAGTAACTGGTCTTTACACTTGTTACGCGGCGGTGCGTGCCATTGCATACGTCATCATTAAAGCTGCACATTGTTTACGCTTCATCACGCGCGGCTGCGTAGTGAGCGTAAGTTGCACATTATTTACGCTTCATCACGCGCGGCTGCGTAGTGAGCATAAGTTGCACATTGTTTACGCTTCATCACGCGCGGCTGCGTAGTGAGCGTAAGTTGCACATTGTTTACGCTTCATCACGCACAGCTGCGTGGTGAGCGTAAGTGGCATATTATTTACGCGTGGTTACGCGTAGCTGCGTAGTGAGCGTAAAACAATTCTAAGCCTGTTTTTGCCTACACCGGATTGCACTCATACATGCGACACAACGCTAATGAGTGTAATGCGGCCTGAAGACAGTTGAAGCACGCTCAGCATGTACCTGCTCTTTACACGCACAATACGCAAATGAGCGTGTTGTGCGTAGTCACAGTCTGACTTAAAATGATCAAGTCAACAGGGCCCGCAATATCCGGACCCACGTCATCAGGGTAGCGCCTTCTCCACGAAGCGTCGCGGTCTACAAATACCTCAGTTGACAAAGATACGGGGGTTGGCAAAACAGAGAAGCAGAGGCATATTTCTGAGCACCAGAGCACTTAGCACTTTGGAGCAGAAATACAGAGAACAGCGCTTTGGCAATCGTTGGCATCATCACCTTACAGCTGAAACAGAGTACAGTTCGTCTTGAGCACCGGTGACAGGAGTAATCGTTCTGCTGAAAAGACTCTATCAATCAGAAACAATTGATCGGTAGACGTCAAAGCTTAGCCCGCCTTGCATCTCAGCTTTAGCCCACAAGGTAGATCGGACTTCTGTTTAGACCGTTTTGCTTGCTCGTTTGTGCCTGTTTCACATCTTGTAATCAGGGATTCCCCAGTACAATTTTTCATACGAAATATACACTTTTAAGTCAAAGCGCAGATCTTGAAGCTATGCGCTTTTCTTATGCCAGCCTCCGTTCATCGTGTTTAGCATTATCGTCGTTGCAATCCGTCTACATTGTTTTCTCCTCGTTTTTTACGACGTCTCGAATCAGATCGCGTTCTTTTACGCACGTTGCATTGTTTTACTGACTCGTAAGTCCCTGTCTGATCGACAAGACCGTTCAGGGCGCCGCGGATTCGTTTTTCCAGCATAGCCCTCACGCAGATCCGTGGCTAAAACTGTGTGCACCAGAAACTCGGTCGGTATTTCCAGCTGCCGACGTTTTCTGTCGCTACAGGGTTGTGATCCTTCGCCAAAACAATGGTTTATCATAATCATCATGATTCTCATGGTCCTTGTCATAACCATGTCTCTTGCCTTCATTCACATTTGTGCCCAACTTCTTACTCACATCTATCTTTTCTTTTGTCATCTTAGCGATGGTGTCTTCTATCATCTTCACTCAATACCAAACCTTCTTTTCATGGGAGTGTTTTCCCTCCTTCTTACTTTAGCCATATTCACCCTTATCAAAGCTTGATGATGAGGATGAAAAAGATAAAGATGAAGAACTAGGAGAGTTGTGCTAGCTTGCTTTCCTTTTTACCTCTTTGATGTTCTTTTGATTTCCTACTAGAAGACCTTAGTCTTGAGACCCCTCTTATATTGGATTTTGTTATTCCCTTGCCTTGGTTGCTTACCAAGGCTAAATGTAGCCATGGATAATTCATGTAATCTGCATTGAGGGATGGAAGATTTTGGTGATGAGATTGACCAAGTTGATAATTAGTATCCTTCTTTTTTGACTACAATGTTTGTTGAATGGTAGCTCCTTTTCCCTTGAAAGCTTCATGGCATACCTCCATGAAATGGTCCTTTCGTAGTTGGACCTTTGTAGGCTAGTAGGACCTAGATTTTTTGTCAATAGCTTTGTAGTCTAGAGTTATTGCTTCAAGTCCTACCTTCATCAATGCTCCATGAGCATTGATGGAATAGAATAATTAGCTGGCAACACAATGTTGCCTTCCAAGTCCCTCCACCGTAGTTGTTTATCTTGGTGAAGAATAAAGGTAAATTTTGGGTACTATGAATCCAAATGCTAGTACACTATCTTTACTTGTTATGGCACTTTGTCCTGATTTTTAATGATCTTGTCGCATACCCTTGTTGAGTCATCATTAGGTGGGGAATATGCCTTGCGAGAAGAAGACATCTTGTAATTTATAAGTGTGCTAGGAAAAAAATATTTTTTCTTGGATTTTGCTTCTTACAATTTAAAAACTATACTAGTTTGGAATCCTCGCTAGATTCATCATTAATTGTCCTAAATAATAAGAATGGAAGAGGTTATTTATATATTTCCTAGGAAAAGTTGGTCATATTTATTATCAAGCTTATTATTTATTTAAATAATCAGCTAATATTTTTATTTATTTATTTTTATAATTATTATAGAAATTTATTGTTATTATTATTATTATTATTATGAAAGAGTAGTGTTATGTTTAATAAAGCCCTATTTGTAAAGTATTTAATATTATAGAATAATGAATATTAATTAACTAGCTAACTATTATTATCAGTATTATTATTATATTTGATATAAATTTGGAAGTTAATAAGTTGGATAATGGTTGAGATTGAACTTAGGACCTTTCAAAAAATATTAATTGTTAATTCATTTTGTATTATGCATAATTTTTCTTATGAAAGGCCACCATCCTTCATTAATCTCTAAACCTCTATCTCTATTAACATTATGGGGATGTAGCTTAATCTTTGCGAATGCTTTGATTCTTTTTTTCTAAATAATTTTCTATCTTGGCTAAGACTTTACATTTTTCTAGTTGCTATGTGTATTTCATTTCATTTATTAAGTAATTGTTAATATGTTCTACCAATGGGGATTTCTCGATTCTCTTGTGTTTTATGTATCCTTCATGTTCTTTTATTCTAGTAAGAATGCGTGTTCCACTTTCTCCAATGTATACTTTTCCACAAGGGCATTCTAGTTAATAAACCCCTTTACAATCAAGGCTCTCTAATATATCTTTCTTAGGGGAACACCAATTACTAATTTTATTGATAGGTTAAAATATAGTTTTAATATTCTCTTTTCTTAATAATCTTCCTAGTCTATTAGAAATGCCTATATGGTATAGTAGTATTACGACAAATTCTTTATAATTATCTTCATCACTAATATTATTATTTTCAAATGATAATTTTGGGTTCTAAAAATTTTGGGTTCTAAAAATTATTATCTTTATCTTTATCACTAATATTATTATTTTCAAATGATAATTTGTTTTGGGTTCTAACAACAATTCTTGAATATTCCTAACTATCTAAAATAGTAGAACCTATCCTTGACAATGATGCTAATGATAAGTGGTAGAGTAGACTCTACACCTAACCATATTCAGTTGCAATTCAGTTGAACTCTATAGACTAGGGCTAATATGGATGTCTAAATAGCTAAGCATTACATGCTAATGCCTATTTTCCCAATCACACTTGTGTGGGCTTAAGTCATATAGTTAAGCACTTTGAAATTGAAATAATAATTAAAGTACATAACAATTACGGATATCATAAACCTAAGAATAATATTGGCACAAAGAAAATGAAGTTCAATTTTATTGACGCCTTCAAAATGTGTCTACGTGCATGACCAAGGCACTTAATTTACGCTTTGACTAACATCAACTTTCACTCTGTGACTAACATCAACTTTCACGGAAACTGAAAGAGGACCGATGGGAATACCAGACATTGCATTTGGTCAATAGTATACTGTCCAAGGCACTTACATGATAGGATAGGAGAGTATTACCAAAATTGTGTTCAATCGACGGCCACACAAAAAACGCAAAGATTAGAAGGGAAGATAAAAACCCACCAACCACGAGGTGCATTTAATGCTTGGTCCCGAGGTACGGCTGCAAATTGCTTAAGAAAACGTGTTAGCTGAAAGCAGACATCGGAGCGGACCCATTCACGCTGGTTCCAGGAAACTAATTTAGTCGGCCTGTCCTCTTTCGAGTCCTAACGCACGCGGATATCTGCGCGGAAAATTCGGCAGTTGCGCCTCATATTTGTGGTTTAATAAATTCGAGGTCTTTAGATTAATCATCTTTGTGAAATGCACTTGTAACGGAATCCGTCTTCAATCTCATCTATGCAATTTGTGCTTGGAAGGCTGCAAGGAAGGTTTCGTGATTATGATGGAGCAAATCCGTGACACGATTCTCTCAAAAGGCAGGTCGGCGAAGGAGTGCTTCTTACGAGTACGGCTCCAGCCGCTTCATCATTAGGAGCTCAAGGTCATGCCTGAAAACGATTAGCGAAGTCTCCATTGGAGGACGAACTTAAGAATCTGAAAATGAAAAAACAGGGAGTCGTGAGCAAATGCATCTCTTACGCCGTCTGGCCAGTCTGGCTGCTGCTGAGCATAATACGAAGGAAGCTCGATCGCTCGCTCGCTCGCTCTGCTCCTTTGACGTTTGACTCGACCCTTGGATTTTCGGATTCTTCCAGCTGTATGTTATAAATTATGAATTTGTCGCGAAACTTCGCCGCTTGCGTAGGGAAGCTGGGATCTTTGCTGATGCGCATGGGTTGTGCGAAGTTTTCGAATTTTTCCATATTCAAAGGTCAAGCTGAGATCGATGTATGCGTGAATTTAGATCTCGAGTTTATCTTACAAGTGGCTTTTCCAATTGAGGTCTTTTTTTTTTAATAGGCGCCTGCTTTTTCTCGTCCAGAAAGAGCCTGGATACTTTGGATGTGATATGAAGTGCTAGGAGATTTGGAAAGGCGTTTTGTTATGAGCGAAGGATTTTTATCGTTTGTGTCGTCGGTCGGGCCGTGGAGGTTGTGGAATTCAGGATTGAGCTAGGATTTTGAGATCGATGTCTGAGAAAAGAAGTTGAAGTTAGGAAAGTAGGAAGGTGCCAAAGGATGTATATTTTGTTTTAACTTCTGAGGAGTCGAATTCTCGGATATTGTTCATGAGATGCTTCCGCGGAATCAGAGAGCTTTTGTGTAGCCGGAACGATCAGATGAGGCAGAGCCAACAGCGACGGAGTTCAGAGGATGTAATGAATAAAGATTCTTCTCCTGTTTCCTCTTTTTCTTCTCCTGCTTACTCGGCAGCATCATCGTTGCGGATTGCTTGCGTGGCGGTGGTAGCGGTTAGCGATGCCAAGGATAGCATACGTGCTTTGAAATGGGCACTGGACAGTTTTGCTTCTTCCGGCGATACAATTACTTTGCTGCATGTTCGACCCCCTGTCGTCTCCATTGCAACTGCAAGTAATACTGTTTGGTTTTGCGTCTTTTGTTAACTTTCATTTATTGGTGGAACGGACTGTTTTCGTTTATGCCCTTTATTTATTTTTCGAATTTATTTCTCTATGTTTAGGATTTTGCTTGGTGTTTTTGTTTTAGATTCTTCTCTGTCGTTTCATGAACTGTAAAGGTTTTATGGTTACAATTTTGCAGTGGGCTACTTGCCTTTGGAACAGGCTTCTCCCCAGGTTGCGGCTGCTTACTTCCAAGAGATAAAAAACAATACAGACGCCCTCCTCAAGCCTTTCGAGTTTCTGTGCAAAAAGAGGCAGGTTAGGTTTAGTTCAGAATTCTCTTTGGTCAATCATTGAATGCGTTTCAGTTTGTCCGTTCAAGGCTGGAATTGGATATTTCTACGATTTGTTAATATCAATCGGTTTGTTTTTGTTTCTGGGTAGGTGCTTAACAATCAAATCCACATGTTAGCTAATTCATCCATGTTCCGTTGACGCAATTGATTTGTTTCTGAAAATTAGGTAAAGCCGGAAGTTGTCGTATTGGAAGATAAAAGCATTGTGGATGCTATAGTGGCCTACGTAACAGGGAATCGAATCACGAGGCTCGTGACTGGGTCAACTAGCCGAAATTTCATAACAAGGTAGGTTTTGGAAATTGGCAGAAGACTGGGCATCCATCCGGTCTTTCATTTTATGCATTTCACTTACATGTTCATGTTTCTACCTACTTCATGTTTCTACCTACTTTCTTCTATTCAGTCAGCGGAAGGTAAATGAAATACAGACGTACTGAGTTTGTTTTCTGATTTGGACGGAAGGTTAAAAGGCCCAGACATACCGAGATCAATCGCCACGAAAATCCCAGACTCTTGCTCTTTATATGTGATATCTAACGGGAAGCTTGTTTCTATCATGGATAACTCTGATACCAGCAGTGTTTGCTCTTCTAAAAGCTCAAAGACATTCTTTGGTAGTCAACAGTACCATATTTTAATTACTGTTTTTAGCTCTGTTTTTAATGTTTTCCTTTCTCTTTACTTTTGACATATGGCCTTGTAAATGGCTCCTTTACAACCATTTTTTTCATGTTCTAGGTAGCTCAAGTTTCTCGTCTTGTAGTTGTAGTCCTAAACCGTCCAAGAACTTTCGTAGAACACGAACGACATCTACTACAAGTTTAGGAACTATCACAGAACAGCCGCCTGGATCATCCAGTTTCACCGAATCTGTATCGGATCAAATACAAAACAATCTCAGTTTGGGAGTGCAACCCGACCAGCGAAGCAGCAACACGTTAAGCGGGCATTTTGATAATTCTGAAGAAAATTACCCGAGTACAACATACTCGGTGAGTACAATCATAGGCTTCACGAAATCCTAATTTGTTTATCCATGTGTTAAGTGATTTTATTACTGTAATTCAAAATTATTCTGACACATGTCAATCATTTCGGTTTAAAGTTGCTGTACTTTTTGAGGCAAGATTTACACCTGTTTATTAATTTGAGTTGTTAAACAAAGAAAAATACATAATTTCGGCTTTTGCTATAGACACTTGACAGGGTTTCGACGACCAATGCAAGGGCATTACGGAGAGAAAATTTGGCAGAAGAGTCCTGTACACAACCAGAGTCAATGCAACAAACATGTAGAAGGTACAGCATTGAAGAGCTTGAATTGGCAACGAATTTTTTCAATGAAAGCTTAAAAATCGGAGGGGGAGCATTTGGCTCTGTCTACAAGGGCACCTTGGATCACACAACTGTGGCTATCAAGGTCCTGAATGAAGATGAAGCCGAAGGAAGACGTGAATTTCAACGAGAGGTGCTGATCCAAGCTGCTGCCCCTGAATTTTCTGTAATTATGTATTAAAAAAATTTAAATGATCCTGTCGGTTTTCTCTATGACTGCTAGAACGCATATACAGTCCCTTGAGTGTTAGATTGTGTATACTACGTTGCATTGTATAGTTCTCATTATGTTGGTTTGTTTGTGTTTTTAGCCTTTTCTTGTGTGCGACTAACTGTATTTAGATTTAATGGATTCTGAATGGTGCCTCTGGTTTTTGTACCTTGTTACATTGTGACATTTGATATTGTAATTACAGGTTCATGGTGGTTATAAATTTTGCAGGTGGATGTTTTAAGTCGCATTCGTCATCCTCATCTTCTGATACTGCTTGGTGCATGCCCTGAGCGTGGATGCCTGGTATATGAATACATGAATAATGGTAGTCTAGAGGACTTGTTGTTTCACAGGGACTCCAATACTCCTTTTCCATGGTTTGTACGCGTCAGAATTGCTTTTGAAGTGGCATCTGCCCTGAGATTCCTGCACACCGCCAAGCCAGAACCCATTGTTCATTGTGACCTCAAGCCCGCAAACATACTGGTAGATCGCAACTTTGTAAGCAAGATCGGTGATGTGGGCTTATCCAAGCTTATTCCTCCCAATGCATCAGATTCTGTCACCGAATACAGGAACACCACTCTCGCTGGAACCTTCTTCTACATGGATCCAGAGTATCAGAGGACAGGAACTGTAACCTGCAGATCAGACACTTATGCTTTGGGAATCATCTTCCTGCAATTGCTTACTGGCACATCACCAATGGGTCTCACTGATAAGGTTGAAGATGCATTGGAAAATGATTCTCTCCGAGAGATATTGGACAAAACTGCAGGAGATTGGCCTCTTGATCAGGCAAAACGGCTTGCAAGTCTTGCCTTGAACTGTTCTTCTCTTCGTCGCAGAGACAGGCCGGATCTGGAGGCAGTTGTCTTGCCAGAACTGGAAAGACTGAGACCTAATGCTCAGGAACTCTCTCCGTTTGAAGAACAGATTTCTCCTCCGAGTCAATTCTACTGCCCACTACTAAAGGTAAGCCGGGTTCAATTTTACCTGTTCATGTTACCGTGTTTTGAATTTTGCTAGGAAGATGTTTGCTGTTAAAAGCTGAGATTCGAGCTCGAAATGATGCAACTTTTGGATTTAGGAGATAATGGAGGATCCCTACATTGCAGCTGATGGCTTCACTTATGAATACAGAGCAATCAAAGACTGGCTTGAGAAACATGGACAACCTCCTAGATCAGTTTGTCGGTCTTGGATGGGTCAGACTGACATTTTACCTAATTATACTCTTCGTTTAAGCATCATGGAATGGAAAAAACGTTACGGTATGATCGATTGATTTTCATATCATTCTTATGTACTGTAGGTCGCACTGATGCATGGGGTTGTAAGGGAACCAGGCAACTCTCTTTTGGGTAGTGTTGTGTTGGAAAGAAACAAGCAATTTTGTGTATTACTGGGTAGTGTTGTGTTGGAAAGAAACAAGCAATTTTGTGTATTATTATTCTTTCATTAGCTTGTTTTCTTTGTCGATGTCTTTCACCAGGAAAATGTAAACAAAGTATTTTTATTTTTTTTTGACATCCTGTTAAATATAACTTAGTTAAGGTAAAACTTTGTTTATAATTCAGCAGCCTAAAACAATACTGTGTTAGCCTGTTGGTAAGATTCTTGATTTTGATTGTGAACTTCTAAGTTATGGGTTCCATTGGTGAGCAATACTGAGTAAAAACATTTCAAGTTACAACACCCCTTCTAATGTAGACCCTCGTGTGTTTAGCTCATTGGTTAGCCACGAGGTTTTCACTATCATGGTAGTTTTGTGTTGTCTAATGAGGTCTTACATCTACCTCTTGGTTGTGGCCTGATTGCAACCAATGTTTGCCAATTTTTTTTTTGTTAATGTGACCTTTGACTTGAATGTTATATTCTTTTATAATTCTTCAAGCAGATTGTGTTGGTCATATATCTTAGGATGTACTTATAGTAAAGTTATTTTTAGTTATTCCTTATTATTAGCAATGCATGATTAGCAACACACAAATAGGATCTCATCATCTAATAGTTGAAATAAGTAAGTGGCTCAAAATTCCTTGTTAAAGAATAGAATCAAAATAGTAATAAAGATGAATACCACATTTTTCTATGGCAATATACATTCTTTCTTTCTTTTTGGGGTGAGAGGATTCATTGCTCTAGCGAGGTGCCCCTCAACACCATCATATCCAAGATGGACTACTTCTCAACGATCACAACACTTGTGAGCACAATATAAGTTCCCACAATATATTAGTCCAATGGTTAGGAGTGTAGTGAGTACATCATTAGAAATCATACATGTGATTGGACCAATGCAATGGGTACACATGTACACAAAGCCAACTACATAATTACACAAGTAACCAAAATAATATAATACACACAATATACTTGAGGGTACTAACATAAACTCATAACACTCTCTCTTTAAGAGAGGCAAGACACATTCATATTCTAATGCATCTAGCCCTAATCCCCACTTCCAAGCGAAAGGCAGTGGCTCAAGCATCAAAGCCAAAGTCCTTTACAAGCCTATGCATCCTTATGATGCAATACATGAAGGAATCAGGGCCACATAGTTCTTTATGATGGTTGTGATAATATGGAGCAATAAAGATCTCCAAACTCATTCCATCCCCTATTCCAAAAGGGAAGTAACCTTTAGACCATTAACAAGGCATACTCTTTATACAAGGGAGTGAGGTAGGGGATGTCTTCTAAGGTATATAGTCAAATTGCTTAGGATGTGTTGGATCTAGAACCAATTTTGTAACATTATTTACTTATATAGCCAAATTAAAACATTATAGCTCAATATTATGCACCTAGGAGTGTATCACAATGGTCAAGATACTCATCTATTAAATAGAAATGATTTTTTCACAAATCATTCAATGAAGACTTTTGACTTTGGATATAGCATATAATCAAATTACATTTTGTTTTTTGTTTTCTTTGAGAAATCTAGATCATATTATATTAATATCACTTGCAATTGTATTCTCAAGGATATAGAGAAAATGAGAAGTGCCAAAGTTTTCTTAAACAAAACTAAAATATACTTGGGTAACGTAAGCATCTCTCCCTTCTTTCTTTGCACTCTTAACACATACAAATGTGTCGCAAGAGAGCAAAAAAAGAAAAAAAAAAAAAGAAAAAGAAAAAAAAACTTTTATATGCAAAGCTTATGTATACAAGCTCAAAAAACGTTCTGCAACTTTGCTTCCTCCCTTCCTGCGCTCTTGTTTAAAAATTTTTCTATCATGAGCTTTTCATTCTTAGTAAAGGCACTAAGATGATGATGAACTTTTTGTTCATGAAATACTAAATTTTTTTAAAGTGTTCATAAATGTTTGTAAGAACAACCTATCATATTAAGTTTGAAATTTTCCCTAAATTCATAAATTAAAGCATTATTTTTGTATCTCTTGCATTTAAATTTGAATTTTATACAACACACCCATATAAATTTGTTATTACTATAATAATAATATATTTTTTTCTAAATAGATTTCACTCCTAAATTCTCTTTTCTTTTATAATTACTTTAGAAAATACATAAAGTTTTCACTTTTTGTACTCCATGATGAAGGTTGTTGAAATCAAACTTTTACTATATGCACACTCAAGCCATACAACTAGCACAATACTTAGGTAGAACTTAAGAATAACATAATAATGTATGAAGTTATGTAAGGAGCTATTTTATTCTATTTCTATGTAGTGTTTTTGAAGTTATTATTGATTAATTAACACAAAGAAAATGATGAACTGAATAAACTATGAAATGAGGTAAGAGCACATGGAGCATTCTTCTCTCTTAAGGAGAGGAAATGAGAGATTGTGTATAGGCCCATAAGTAAGAAAGAAAAGCTTACCCTCATTAGAGCTTAGAGTTATAATAGCTAATGAAACTTGTTGATTAACACACTTAAAGGGTACATGATTTTATTGGCATAATAACTTAATTAGTAAGCTTGTTGCTTTGCTAGTATCAAACACTAGTAAAGAATTAATTTTATCTTTCCCTAGTGGAGGATTTTGAATTATTCAAAATAGCAAGTCCTATTCATGATAGCAAGTGCAAAAGGGATGCTAGTACTAGGGATTAAACCCAGCACTTGTGATTTCAAAGCTTTTGCAAGCTAACCAATTGGCCAACAACTTGTGCTTACCTCAAATGAACACTGTTGTTGCAAGTATAATTTTAGATTTTATTATTTCTACTTATTGAAATGAACCATAGATTGCTAATCTTACAACATGTATATATTTAGTTAAATTATAGGTTACTTACTTCGTCATTAGAGTTTCATTTCATAAGTAAATAATGTAATGCAAAAGCATAATATCAAGAAGTCATTCAAGCCAAGTACCATTTGTAATTTTTTTGGTTGTTGATAAAGTACTTCAACAAAACTTGGAACTTTAAAATATTTGTCAAATTGGGAATCAAAATCCAGATTCCACTTATGAATTATTAACACTACATGCTTATACATAAAGGACCTTATATCTAAGGCATATTGGACCATTGAAGTAATACCTAACTCAAAAGTAAAATAAACAAAAAAGAAAAACGAGAATAGTATCTAGCATGAATGCCTTAAATGTTATTCTTTTGCATCATACCATTTAACTAAGTAAAACTTTGATTACCAAATAATCCAAAATTTGAGTGAACACATATTATGATGTAAGATAAACAACCAATGACTAATATACATTATTAGGAATAATAAAATGAGGTGTCTTATTTGTAATAACACTATTATAAGAAGGTGTCACAATGTTTTGTTTACTAACTTATTGATGAGTAGCTGGGTATTCCAACTCTTCACCATACAAGTCACAAGCATTCATGCGTGACCAGATCGTAATTCGTGGATGGACAATGTAAGTATGCTAGTAGATGATACTTGGTTTTTGATCATTGTTGATGAATCATTCGATAGGCTACATCAACATGCATGCATTGAAGTAGCCTCGTCAATGTACCCATTGACATAGCCCCATCGACGTATGGTTTGATGCATCAATGCAGTGTCTAGTCTTGCCTATATAAATGTGTACCCACTATATTTGGGCAATGTTAAGTTAGTAGCCTAGTCGAAGTCTTGTTGTTTTCTTAGCCCAGAGTTAAAAATGGATGCCCACAGTAGGACTTCAAGGATTATATGGATCCTTATTCAAGCATCAATGTACCTGAACACCTTGATGTGATGACAATAAAGATGAGATTCTTTGAATTCCTTGTAGCACTTAGAATAGATTAATGTTTATTTCTATGCACTTTACATTCATGTCCTTAGTTAATTAATGTGCTTAATAACAACACATAAGTGTGACCACTTAAAACATGTAGCTTAATGCTTGGTAATCCTAGTAGTGGCTATTTGGTACACCAAGCAATAGATACTTGGTAGCCCAAAAGTGTTAGAGTGAGTTTAGGATGCGAATGGAAAGTGGACTCGGATGCTTATGTTAAGCTAGTTAGATTAAAGGCATTAGATAGTTAATTAGTTAATTAGTTAATTTCCAATTAATTACCTTTGTTTCATACTTAGATTAAATAAATAAAACATAAAATATAAATAAATATCATGTGCCTTGGCTTACACTTAACCATACAACTGAACTTACCCAAGTGAAGACAAGAAGACAACAATTGCGTCTCTAAGTCATTATCTTTGTCCATTGGTGCATTTAGGGGCTAAGTCCATGGAATTCGAATGGATTGCTAGTGCAATGCTTGTGATTTATATGGTTTGGCATAGGGACTACTCATTACTCATCATTGGCATCATTGTTAGGGACTTAGTCTAGCTGAGTACACTATATAGAAAAGATACTGAAATCATCTAAAGATGTTGTAATGAAAAATTAATGCTAAATCATTAAGAATACAATAATAATAAACACATTATTTTTAAACAATCATTGATATAGCTTCTTCTTGTAGGGAAGAATCTCCACTATCATTCACTGGTAGATCCAACCAAAGGCAAGAAGCCCAAAAATGCAAGTGCCCCAATAGTTTCAGGTTATCTACATCCATTTGGATCATTACGCTCCAGATTTCACCTTCTTCTTGCATTAGGACAAGTAATTGTGATGAGGAGACATGGAAGGTAATAGTGTGTTGCCTCTCGACCGATCTGTTCCTATGATGTTGATTAACAATCTCATCA
Source organism: Gnetum montanum (assembly GCA_015680685.1). Lineage (NCBI taxonomy): Eukaryota > Viridiplantae > Streptophyta > Gnetopsida > Gnetales > Gnetaceae > Gnetum > Gnetum montanum. The sequence goes on along the minus strand of MNCI01020745.1, from coordinate 490,123 downwards.
AGTTTAGCATCACTAAACTTAATGAGGAGTATGAAGTTCAAGATCACCTCTATCAAGATTATCATCCCATAGAGGTCCAACAAAAGAAAGATAGATAAATGGAAGCTTGATATGAGGCTACAAAGAGAAAAACGTTTCCTACTCACTTATTCTTGCAACCACACAAAGATGACGAGGACTTCTTTTTAGGCCAATCCCAATACACTGATTCTCCCCATTTCTTTAATGGGAAGTCCCTTAACCAATGGTTGTAACCAATTGTGGTCAACCTTGATGATAGGAGAAATGGGTCTCAAGACTATGGGGCCTCAAAAAATGGCAGCGATAGTCGATCACCTAGGGGAAATAATAGTGATAAGCACTAGGAGAAAGATAAACATGGTGATCACAGTAAGGACCAAAGAAGAGGAGGTAGTAGGCATCGTTCTAGTGCTAATTTTTCTTCCTCTTTACCTTCATCATCATCCTCATTATATTCTACCTTTGATTCCGATAGGAGAAGTGGAGGTTGGGACCATGGAAAGAATAACAAAAATCATGATAGAGATGAATGGAAAAATTGGAATGATCATAGATCTCATTGAGATAACAGGGATCAAGACCATGAACAGCAATAAGGTGACGAACATCACAGAGAACGAAGGCAAGCAGGACTCATTGTAGGCATCATGGCCATGATAGAGGCCACCACAACTGACATGACTATGATAAGCCTCTATTAGTTACAAGAAATATGTTGAATATTTTAGAGGCTATTAGAATACCAACCAGGCACTTGAAGGAAAGCCACATCAAATAGCTAGATAGGAACAATATCTTCAAGTTTTATGGGAAATATAATTTAGATCCATAAAAAATCATTTGCAAGCCTTCTATAATGTCTATGCCTTGCAAAAGATGGATAATGAATGGAAAAAGCTAAAACTATTTCCAAGGACACTCATCAAGGAAGTAAAAAGCTAGTTTGGTTCTTGGAATTGGAATCCATTCAGTGATGGAGTACAATGCTAGAGCAGTTCAATGACAAATACCAAATGTACTCAAGAGTGTTCAATTTGTGGAGGAAAATCCAAGGTTGGAAACAAGGCACTCATGAGTCCTTGGATGTAGCTATGGGTAGATACTACTCTTTGTTGCACTATTACCTAGGCCACAGATACCTCCAATGGGAATAGCTACACCATATCATAGATGGACTTAGAACTAAAGCAAGGAGGATGCTTGGGATCTATGCCCAAGGGAGACTTTTTGAGCTATGGGCCCATCAAATTCAAAGGCTCATTGAGCAAGCGACCAAAGAGGAAGGAGAGTTGAAAAAATGGAAAAGTGAAAAAGAATATAATAGAGACCTCTTCATCTACTAGAGGGGGGTTTGTTTCCGTGAAAATGAGGAGGAGGCACCACTTAACGAAGTAGTGTAGAAGAAAACCTTGCCAATCCAAAAATCTATTGTTGAAATATCGGCTCAGGTTGATAAGATGTGAGACTCTTTGGATGAGAAGTTTCAAGCTACTCTAAAGATTGTAGAAGAATGTAGAGATCAAAGAGGTGCTGGTAATAAGCAGAGGAAGAATAAGGAAGCTAAACAAGAATATTGCAAAGATTCCAATTCTAATGATGATGGATGTGACATCTATCAATACAAACATCCCAAGGGATGTTGTCCTATATTGTCACACTTACAAGAATCTGGGGTGTATGCTTTAAATCCTAGATTGGCAAAATGGCAAGCACCAAGGAGGTTTTCTTATCCACAAGGCAATTATTGCCATCAATTCCACCAACAAGCATACCATTTGAGTGGAGCACCATCTCAACCTCAAGAATAATATGAGTAATGGTAACATCCACAGTCTTGAGGGATGTCACCTTCAAGGTAGCATCACCCTTATCACTAAACTAATCCTTATGGGTACTATGTTCAGTAGCTGGTCTCTCAATGTGACTATTCTAGTCATGCTTTCTTTTCACACCACTACTACCCTTTAGAGTACTATATAGCATTTTCTCCAAAAGAGGAATCTTCATTTTCTTTCTATCCTCCTTAATAACCATCAACTCCTACGCCACCACCATCAACTCCTTTGTCACTTGGTCCATCCATGTAGGATAAAATACCTGCCTAGCCACAATAAAGAGATGCTAGGAGGGCAGTAAATTTGTAGCTAGGTCCTTAGCTAAGTGGTCCCAAATCTAAGCCTTGCAAGAGGCCATTCTTCAAAACCAATAGTCCCAAAAAGCCCTCACAAACACTAGTGGCTATTAACCCTACTATCTCAACCTTTGAAATTCTTTTTGAGTAGCCATCAACTCAATGTGCTTCCCAATTGCATGCTATCATGTTGACCCATGAGGTCATAGATTAGATCAAGGTCAGTCATCTTCCCAAGAAGAGATATGATCCTAGGAGTCCTCTTATTTACTTGTAGATTGTCAAAAATGAATTCTGTAAGGCTCTTTTGGATTTAGGTTCTAGAGTTAACTTTATTTCACAAGAGATATACCATGTTTGGAACCTTCCTCCTTTGAAAAAGAGAAATATCATATTGTAGTTAGTAGACCAATCCATCAGTGTTCTTCTGGGATTGATGGAGGACATTGTGACCATCATTTATGGATGGTCCTATCCTACCGGTTTTGTGGGGATCCATGTGAAGAACTACAAAGAGGACTTTCCTATCATCATGGGAAGAGCATGGATGAGCATCATCTATGCTAGGTTGGAAATTCTAGATCTTTCCTTAGAGATTTTCAAGGAAAATAAATTTGGAAAAATCAAAAAGAAGAGTTCCATGCATCGTGTACAACTATAGAGGGTGCCATTTCATGCAAAGACCATGAACCATCAAAGATACATCACTTCAAGCATGCAATTAGTAGTAGAGATGACAAAAATTCAAAGGTTCTTGTACATAGTAGCCACTAAACAAGAGGGTACCTAGTGGTTGACAATGGATAATGAGGATGGATCAACAATATGCATAGAACTAGCTTCTATGTTGAAAGCATGGACAAATTGGAGCAACTTCACTGGTAACTCTTTAATGCATAAATAGAGATGGATTGTTTAGGGGGGGGAGGTGAGTTGGAGATTCCTAAAACTTTCAAGAAAGAGCTCATTGAGTTAAAGGCTCTACCAATAGGAATGGAATATGCATTTTTGAACAATGACAAGTTAGTAATCATCAATGCCACACTTGCTCCTAAAAAAAGAAGAAATTGTTGGAAGTTGTGAACAAATGGCCAATAGCCTTCACCTGGTCATATCATGAGCTAACATGAATTGATCCTAGGATATGCCAACACAAAATTTATACAGAACCCTCCATAAAATCAAAGAGATAGCTGCAAAGATGCTTGAACCCCAAACTCAAACAAATCATCAAGGAGGAGATTAAGAAACTCGTCAAGGTTGGGTTCATTTATCCCATTGTGAATAGCGAGTGGGGTAGCCCACTCATTATGGTATCAAAGAAAAGAAGAAAGTGGAGAGTCTCTATAGACTTTTGGTTGTTGAATATGGTAACTTACAAAGATCATTTCCCATTTCCATTTGTGGACCAAATGCTAGACACTATTGTAGGACATTGTTACTATAGCTTTCTGGATGGTTATAGTGGTTATAACAAATCTAGATTATACTAAAGGACCAGTCCAAAATAACATTTACAAGTCCTAGGGGAACTTTTGCATATAAGAAGATGTCCTTTGACCTATGTAATGCACCCCCTATATTCCAATGATTGGTCCTAAGCATCTTTCAATAATAGATCAGTAGTGAGGTAGAAGTCTTTAAGATGACTTCTCTTCTTATAGGGCTATCTATGAGCAAGCCTTGGACTATCTTAAGTAAATGCTTCAACAATGTGTGGGGACAAACATAAGGCTCAATTGGTAGAAAAGCCAGATGATGGTCCAAGAGGGCATTATCTTGAGGAATCGAATTCAAACAAAGGGATCAAGGTGGACTAGGAGAAAATAAGGATCATCCAAGAAATAACCAGATAGTTAGAAATAGTGAGGCCATTGAAACACCATTAATTTCAGCCTAGCACTTTAAAATGAGAACGACTCAAGCCCTTTCAAAGTTTCAGGAGGCAAAATTTGGCTAAGGCATGGAGCTCACACCTAGCTTGCCCAAGGTAACTTACTCACCCTTAGCATGAGCAACTTCAGACAGCATCAAAACTGGTTTAAAAATGATCATTTCCAAATGGTTTTCGGGAGTCACGTTGTAGGTCACACTGGCACATGAGTCTAGTGTGACCAACTTTTAGGGCCTCAAAACTGAGTCAAAATGACTTGATTTCAAAGGTGCAAATCATCCTTAGGGTTAAATATTGATAACTATGGGTTCTAGCCTTCAAAAATTCTAGATTTCAGCTTAAAATTGCAAGTTTTTGAGGTCACACTACAAGTCATGCTGCAGGTCACGCTACCGCATGAGTCTAGCATGACCAACTTTTAGGGCCTCAAAACTAAGTCAAAATGACTTGATTTCAATGGTGCAAATCATCCTCAGGGTCCACTATTAACAACTATAGGTTCCAACCTTTAGAAATTCCATATTTTAGCTCAAAATTGCAAGTTTTTGAGGTCACGCTGCAGGTCACGTTGCCGCATGAGTCCAGCGTGACCTGCCAAAAGTGGCTCCGAACAGGGCACGTTCAGGCTAAAATTTCAACTTACAGGGTCAAACATAGGTAGAAAATTGTTGTACCTAGAAAAAAGCTTCAAAAAATTCAAAATTTGATGTCAAAAATTACATTTCACCTCACTCATGCTGAGGTCACGCTAAGGACACACCCAGCATGACTACCCAGCATGAGTGTAATGTGACTACCGATCACGCTCAAACAAAGGTACTCCAAATGCATGTTGAAGGTCACGCTGGGCATGAGTGCAGCATGCACATGTTGTAGTGTACACACGCTGGCATGCTGGGATGCTGGGACTCATGCTGGAGGTCACGCTGGGTGTGAGCGTAGTGTCAACACAAATGAACTCATGTTGAAGCTCAACTCAGCTCATGCTGGAGGCACATCCACTCACGTTGGAGGCTTTGGCAAAATAGAAATAGCTCAAATAACCACAAAACCCCTCAAATCTACATCCTACAACAGTTGATTCAGAGACTAAGAAGTTTCAAGCGAGCCTGAGTCAATCCCTTTGATTTTTTTTGTAAATTTTCTTCATTTGTGGGCATGTGGAGCCCTCACGATTTAAATTGTATGTACTCCCATGGGCTTGAGTAACCCATGAGTTGTAAAATGCAATGTACCTAGTCAAGAACGTAGCTTGCCGACACACATCCCCTTTGATTTTCTTTGTAAATTTTCTTCATTTGTGGGCATGTTGAGCCCTCACGATTTAAATTGTATGTACTCCCATGGGCTTGAGTAACCCACGAGTTGTAAAATGCAATGTACCTGGTCAAGAACGTAGCTTGTCGACACACATCCAACTCATGCACAACTATCCACCAGACACGTGTCACTTGATCTATTTTTCTCTCATCCCCCAATTGTTGATTCCATTCATGAATTTCGTGCCTGAGCTTGGCCCGATCCTATAAATACCCTGTCAATTCACATAAATGGGGAGGGGGGCAATTTTGAAGGTTGGCGGCTTGGGAAGTATCGACCAGTAGCCTAGGATGCTCAGACACACTTGACTCCTAGCATCAAAACACTTTAGACGTCATCCTGGTGCTTAGTGCTTGACCTGCCATCCATACGTGTAGCTACACTTTGACTGGTGCACATTCTTGTTTAAACAATACAATACAGTTCATTATTGCCTTCCATTTACATTGTTTACTCTATTAATGCTTTGTTTACAATATAGCTCTGTTTACGCTTCGTTTACAATTCAATCTCTGTTTACGCTCTGCACTCTGTTTACATTTTGTGTCTCTGTTTGCATTCCGTTTACATCGTTTACGATAACCCTAGCGCTAGCCATAGCTTACGCTTGGGGAAGTCCTTGGTTGATTTGCATGCAAACCATCCAAGGCACTTTGCCTTCGTTTACTTTTCCAGCTTGCCCTCAGGTGAAGGCAGGGTCAGTTGTGCATGCCCAACCATCTTTCGATGTTTGTTTTTTTCCTTCCAGCCTTACATTGACAATTTAGGTTAGTACAGTAAATTGGCTCTAGAAGGAGGGCCTTCCTTGTTTATCATCTTGTCAAAACATACCCAACTAATGCTTCCAAATGCTGAAACTCAAATCAATTGGTCACGTTGCAGTCAGTCATGTTGCAGTTGGTCATGCTGTAGTTGGTCATGCTGTAGTTAGTCACATTGCAGTTGGTCATGCTACAGTTGGTCACATTGCAATTGGTCACACTACAGTTTGCTCACGCTGTAGTTGGTCACGCTGTTAGTCAGTCACGCTGCCAGTTAAGCACACCATGAGTTACTCACGCTGCACACACCTTCAACTTGTACACGCTGTCATGGAATCTTCCCAGATCAACCCTACTTACGCAATCCTTACACCTGAACAATATAACTTCATTTTTGTAAAAATCAAAGCCAACTTACCTATCGATTGCATAGAAAGAGAGGAAAAGCAAAACTATGAGCTCATCTACAAGGGAGGTCATGAGTTCATTCCCTCAGGATTTGACATAATCCCCCTTTCCAAACACCATCATTAACTCATGTTTCAGCTTCTCATGGCAAGGAGTCAAGCCTTACAGCCACCTCCGATAGAGCCTCAGAATGGAAATGAGGAAGATGAATTTGCCACCCAATCTGAGCATGGAGATTCATAACATACTATCAGTCCTCGTGCCTATACAAACCCATTATTCCAACCTTTCCTAGAGGGAACCATGCTTCCTCCTTCGTTTGCATACATGTGAGGACTAGGTTCTCGACAAGAAATACTAGCTTCCATGTCCACCCATTACATACCACAAGTACAAACCCATGGGGCACCTCTGACTACTTCAGCACAACATGTTCAAGGTGTCACCTCACAACCTGTGGTTGGGCAGTGGGTTTCATCAGCTGTCCAGCAACACCAACCTACTCTATACAGCGTACCACACCCTGTGATCCCATCTCTAAATGTTGTTCCACCACAACAACAATCCACAATCCAATAGGTTCCCTTTCCACAAATGATACAACAGTCAAACTACTATTAATCACAATCCATTCAACCCACCAGTCTGCCTATCACCCAAGAGTGGGTAGACATGAAGAAAATGATGCACATGTTAACTAAAGAGGTAAAGTGCCTTAAAATTGCAAACATTGAGGAAATCAAGGTGTTGGAACTTTACCAAGATGACCCAATCCACCCTTCAATTCCACCATTAACCTTACCAAAGGAGATCCCATTACCTCAGCTAACAAAGTACAATGGAGAGGGAGATCCAAATGCCCACCTAGTGACATTTCAACTAGAATGTCTTCTGCTTTAGGCCTAGCCTCATGCAATTCTGCGAGTTTTTGCTATGTCCTTAATGGGAAAAGCCTTAGACTGGTATCGTACCTTACCCCGTAACTCCATATTCTCTCTAGAGGACTTGTTACATCAGTTTGTCACTCGTTTCAAGTATAATCTAAAGCCTGAAGCCACACTGGACAGTTTCATTCAAATTAAACAAGCACCTTTAGAGCCAGTGCAAAAATTCATCCAAAGATGGAGTGCAGCCCTGAATGGACTCCACGAGCCCATACCTAAGACATACTTGCTCACCATTTTTAAAGTTGCTGTGAATGACTTTGTTAAGTCAAAACTCTATTATTTGAATGCTCGTACTTTGAGTCAAGCATTCACATAAATCAAAAGCCTAGAGGAGGCAGTGCAATTAAGAAATGACCCAGCTTATGTGGCCTACAAAAACCAACATACTCACAAGCAAAACACAATCGAGGCAACAGTAGCTACAATCACAAAAGCAACCAACTGGGGCCCAACAGCTAAGCAACCTAAAGCCTTAGCTAACAAAGCCACCAACTTTGGTGCCAACTCACCTACATCGGTAGGGGCCACCCCAAGGCCCAACTTTTAGTGCAAGGACCGCTCAAAGTATACACCACTACCGATGCAACCCTCTCAACTATTGGAGCAAATCTTGAAAGCTGGGCAAACCCAACACAAACATGTGTCAGAGATTACCCACCAAAGACATGATAGGAACTACGAGCTACTAAGGAACCCCACCTTAGCAGTACCAAATGAGCCCCTAGTCCCACAACATTTTAAATTGGAACAATACTGTCATTACCATCAAATGGTTGGTCACAGTACAGAAAACTATCATGCCTTGCAAGATGACCTGCAAGGAATGATAAAACAAGGCTAACTAGTGATTGACATGGTAAGTCAATCCAACACAAATGATGCCTCCTATGTCATAAACTCAATTAGCATAGGTGGCAAGCCCAAACCTGTGCAACAAACTTTTGTGATCCGTGTGCCTCCTAACAAGGCAAAGGTCCCCTTAGCCTCCACAAGCAAGAGGCCTCCCTTTGTTATCAAAGTGCCACCGCAGGCACCCACACCACTCTTTGTGGTCAAGGCACCATAGACATTGTCCGCTAAGACGTCCCCTTGGCATGACTCATCCGCTAAGACGTTAAACTAGCATGACGTAGCAACAAAAACTGGGAAGCAACCTTTTGTCATCAAGGTGCCACAACGTGATGGCCCCTCACCTACCTGAAGCCCAATAGTGGGCAACATCTCAATCCCTCCTCCTGCAAGGGTTGATCCCACTAGCAACCTGGGTAGGCCCACCAAATGGGAATACAAGAGGACGAATGAGCACCTCGCAACTCCCATGGTCGAAGCAAAGGCCACAACTAGAAAATAATAACTGAACACTGGGACCTCTACCCCCAAGCAAACCAAGCCCAAGTCCCCCTCTCGAGATGTCTATCTTTCAAGCTTCATGGAGGAAGTCAAATCCAACACAATGGCTAATGACAAAGACTTCGGAGTTGCACTAACCTAAGTAAAGCAAATGCTCAAGCAAAAGAACACAACATTTAGCTTATACGACCTGGTCAAGACCTCACCTTCTCACTGCCAAGAATTGGCCCAGGTCTTAGCCTCTATTCCTGTTATGGAGGACATCCCTGCAAATGAGGCATCCATTTGTGCAACAATGTTGCCTCCCACACCATAAGAATTGGGTTGAACAACCTTAGCCTTTTGTGATGATGCATTTAAAGTCAACCCCAAACAAGGGGAAGTCACTACAGCTCCACTATCCATTAGCATTCGTGTTGGGTAGTGCACCATCCACAAAGTGCATGTTGATGATGGTGCAGCAACGAACGTAGTCCTATACTCCATCATCGATAAGCTAGGCATGACAGATGAAATCAAGACAACCAAAACCACATGTCTAGAATCCTTCAATGGATCACGTGTCACAGTCAAGGGTACAATCAACTTAGCCTTTGTAGCAGGAGAGTAATTCCCCACTAGTGCAAATTTCACTGTCATAGAGGAGATGCCAGGTTTCAACATGATTCTAGGCAAGCCTTGGCTAGATCAACTAAGGGCCATCTCCTCTCCCATCCACTAAGAAATCCACCTTCCATACGAAGGTGGTCAAGTTATCATCCATGGTGATAACGTTTCCTCTTCGACTATCTATGACATAGACATGGTGCAAGTTTTGGAAGAAGAGTTTCTTGGTGGTACACCTATGGTAACCAACATAATTCTTGAGGCTAACACACCCGAACGAGTGGTTGAAGTCGATAGCCCCCAGAGGATCCTAAACCTTGCATGCTCCCTAATCCATGCCTAGTTAGGAAGCAACTACATGACCAAGACTCTCCCTTGGCTGAAAATGTGCTAAATGCTTGCCTACCTTCTGCCTACCCCTCTGACATGCATTTTTGACTTTTTTTTACATTGCACTAGCCTATGCATTTACATTTTTCCCGCTCACTTAGATCACACATTCTGCTTTGTTTACACATTCGTCAACTTAGTTTACACATTGCATTTGAAAAACATCAAACATAAAAACATAAAACTACAAAAACACATGGCCCGAAAAGGCCTTAAACTAGCATACGGCTCGGAATGGCCTAAAACTATCACTTTTTGCATTGCTTTTCTTTCATTCACACATTCTAATTCTATGTACAATAGGTATCACTTGATGTTGTTTTCTTCCTAGTTGATTTTTGCAGGATCTCACAGGCACATAGCATGACCATGCATGCAGCATCATACTTTACAGAAGCAAGGTAAGCATCAGTCCACTATGACTATAAATTAGCACAGAATAGTCTTGACATCATGACTTAAAACTGATACCATAGAAAATTCCTAGCATCATGACTTAAAATTGATACCACAGAGAAGTCCTGGCATCATGACTTAAAACTGATAGCACAGAGCTCTGTCTGGTATGATGTTAAACTGCCACATCTATCCGCCATGACATAAAACTAGCACATGGAGTCCACTAAGACTATAAACTAGTTTGCCTCTTCATAGTTCGCTATGACTATAAACTAGCAAGGCATCGTCTGCTACAATGCTAAACTAGCACCGTCCAAGGGGTTATGACGTGAGAACTAACCCGCAACGGTCCGCTAAGACTATAAACTGGCGATATCATTGACGACCAGGAAAAAACTTAAAAAGATGTGTTGCTGCAATTGGCTGTACATGCTCCACAAATACTTGCTGCATGATTCATCTCATGGGCCTTGACAAGGCTGATGCTGTTCATGATTCTATTTGCTTTTGAGTTGCACGTGGTGACTCCATCTCCTTATTTAAAGTGCTTAGCTAACCATTTCATTTGTACTTTTCTTATCTTCTTAGAGTTGTGTTTGCAAGATGACACTCTTGAAGAATTCGTACATAGATGCACTTCATCATGACGATAAGGTATCACATTCTTCCTAACGCACGTAACTGGGTTAATCAATCCGTTCATAAATACATTCGCAACTCCTGATACATCCCATATTTTCCCATCATGTCGCAATTGCCCTATTCAATTACACCCCTAGATACATTCCACTTAGTTTAGATCTCTTGATACATTGTTGCACACTATGACTCTCCAAACAGTTGCAATGCATGACATAGCACACAATGCATGATGCAAAAATGCAAGAGCTTAAACACGAGCACGATACAAAAAGCAAGCTCTCTCAAAAAGATCGAAAAAAGAAAAAAAAAGAAAAAAAAGAAAAAACAAAGCAAAGAAAAAACAAAAGAAAAGAGAAAAGACAAAAAATGAAAAAGAACAAAAAGGTCAAAGAGCAAAATGCATGGAAAAGGTCTTCATGACCCCGTTGGCATCATAAACAAAAGACTATTGGCTATTCTCATACAAGCCCTAGGCAAGAAGGTAATTGTCTTGAAAAATAGTTACACTCATGTCTCAAAGAGATCATGTTACACATCATTGTGTGGCTTTGGCTGTTTACAATGGGCCCCATAAACACTCTATAAGAGTCTCGTTTCTCCAAAGAACACACTTCCTATGTCTTGGTTCTAACTCTGCTGAACACTGGCTATGGACAAGGACCAAAGATATAGCTCATTCACATGAGATCATTCCCCTCCCACAATGCCAGAAGTGATCATAACCCTTGATCAACTCTTGACTTCCCTCAGTTACAACCTATCCCTTGCATCTTGAACCACATTTCCTCGATCCCATGTACTTTTGAAAATGGTGTGATGACACCCAACCAAGGGCCGATGATCAATTTTTGATTCTTTGTTATTCATGGTGTTTTATGCTTCTTTGTTGATGCCTCTTAGGTTAATTCCTCTAGACGTAAATAAAGAGGAGCCAATGAAACACCATTAATTTCGGCCTAGCACTTTAAAATGAGAATGACTCAAGCCCTTTCAAAGTTTCATGAGGCAAAATTTGGCTAAGGCATGGAGTTCACACCCAGCTTTCCCAAGGCAGCTTACTCACCCTTAGTGTGAGCAACTTCAGACATCATCAAAACTAGTTTAAAAATGATCATTTCCAAGTGGTTTTCGAGATTCACGCTGTAGGTCACGCTGGCACGTGAGTCCAGCATGACCAACTTTTAGGGCCTCAAAACTGAGTCAAAATGACTTAATTTCAAGGGTACAAGTCATTCTTAGGTTCCAATATTGATAACTATGGATCCCAACCTTTAGAAATTCTAGATTTCAGCTCAAAATTGCAAGTTTTTGAGGTCACACTGTAGGTCATGCTGCCGCATGAGTCCAGCGTGACCAACTTTTAGGGCCTCAAAACTGAGTCAAAATGACTTGATTTCAAAGGTGAAAATCATTCTTAGGGTCCACTATTGATAACTATGGGTCCCAACCTTTAGATATTCCAGATTTCAGCTCAAAATTGCAAGTTTTTGAGGTCACATTGCAGGTCATGCTGCCACATGAGTCCAGCGTGACCAACTTTTAGGGCCTCAGAACTGAGTCAAAATGACTTGATTTCAAAGGTGCAAATCATTCTTAGGGTCCACTATTGATAACTATGGGTCCCAACCTTCAGAAATTCCAGATTTCAGCTCAAAATTACAAGTTTTTGAGGTCACATTGCAGGTCATGCTGCCGCATGAGTCCAAGGTGACCAACTTTTAGGGCCTAAAAAATGAGTCAAAATGACTTGATTTCAAAGGTGAAAATCATCCTCAAGGTCAAATATTGACAGCTATAGGTTTCAACCTTCAAAAATTCCATATTTCAGCTCAAAATTACAAGTTTTTGAGGTCACACTGCATGTCACGTTGCTGCATGAGTCCAGTGTGACCTACCAAAAGTGGCTTCGAACAGGGCACGTTCAGGCTCAAATTTCAACTTGTAGGGTCAAACACAGGTAGAAAATTTTTGTACCCAGAAATAGGCTTTAAAAAATTCAAAATTTGGTCTCAAAAATTGCATTTCACCTCACTCACGTTGAGGTCACGATGAGGACACGCCTAGCGTGACTGCCCAGCGTGAGTGCAGCGTGACTATTAGTCATGCTCAAACAAAGGCACTCCAAATGCATGCTGAAGGTCATGCTAGGTGTGAGTGCAGCATGCACATGCTACAGTGTACACACGCTAGCACACTGGGACATTGGGATTCACGCTGGAGGTTACGCTGGGCGTGAGCGCAGTGTCAACACAAATGAACTCACACTGAAGCTCAACTCAGCTCACACTAGAGGCACATACACTCACGCTGGAGGCTCTAGCAAAATAGAAACACCTCAAATAACCATAGAACCCCTCAAATTAACATCCTATAGCAGTCAATTTAGAGACCAAGAAGTTTCAAGCGAGCCAGAGTCAATCCCTTTGATTTTCTTTGTAAATTTTCTTCATTTGTGGGCATGTCAAGCCCTCACAATTTAAATTGTATGTACTCCCATGGGCTTGAGTAACCCATGAGTTGTAAAATGCAATGTACCTAGTCAAGAATGTAGTTTGCCGACACACATCCAACTCATGCACAACTGTCCACCGAACATGTGTCACTTGATTCATTTTTCTCTCATCCCCCAACCATTGATTCCATTCATGAATTTCATGCCTAAGCTTGGCCCGATCCTATAATACCCTGTCAATTCACATAAATGGGGGGAGGGATAATTTTGAAGGTTGGCAGCTTGGGAAGTATCAACTAGCAGCCTAGGATGCTCAGACACACTTGACTCCTAGCATCCAAATACTTAAGACATCATCCTAGGGCTTAGTGCTTAACCTGCCATCCATACGCGTAGATATGCTTTGATTGGTGCACATTCTTGTTTAAACAATACGATACAGTTCATTATTTCTTGCCATTTACATTGTTTACTCTATTTATGCTTTGTTTACAATATAGCTCTATTTATGCTTCGTTTACAATTCAGTCTCTGTTTACGCTCTACGCTCTATTTACATTTCGTGTCGCTATTTGCATTCCATTTACATTTCGTTTACATCATTTAGGATAACCCCAGCACTAGCCATAGCTTACACTCAGGGAAGTCCTTAGTTTATTTGCGTGCAAACCATCCAAGGCACTCTGCCTTCGTTCCCTTTTCCAGCTTGCCCTTAGGCGAAGGCAGGGTCAGCTGTGCCTGCCCAACCATATTTCAGTGTTTTTTTTCCTTCCAGCCTTACACTGATGATTTAGGTTACTACAGCCATTCCTTAGCCACATTGGTTTCTATCAGTTCTTCATTGAAAACATTTCAAAGATCATCAAGTTGTTAGTGGAGCTTACGAAGAAAAATGCACCATTTGTTTGGACCAAGGAATGTGAGAATGCATTTCAATAGTTAAAGTAGAAACTCATAGAGACTCTAATTCTACGAACACTAGACTGGTCCAAAACATTTCACATGATGATGGATGCATCAACCTATGCTTTGGGAGTCATGCTTACATAGGTGGATGATCAAAAACGTCCATACTACATGCACTGTGCAAGAAGGAGCATTTTGTGTGCATAACTCAACTACACCACCACTGAAAAGGAATTGATGGAAGTGATGTATGCATTAGAGAAATTTAGGCACGATGTGCTTGGATATAAAATGTTTGTGCACATCAAACATAGTGCCATCTAGTTCTTAATGAACAAGCCAACAGTGAGCCCCCATGTCATATGGTGGTTGGTGATCCTCCAAGAGATTGATTTAACAATGGTTGATTGAAAGACTAAGAATATGATCACTTATTTTGATTAACATGGAATATCAAAGAGGATGAAAGCCCAATGTTTAATCAATTTTCTAATGAATTCCTCTTTATTGGTAATGTTAATGAGTAAGATCCCAAGGAAACAAACTGGTACAATAACATCCTCTTCTATCTACTCACATAGGAGATTCCACAGGAGTGGGATCACAAGAAGAAACAATAGTTTCTTCATTAGGCCAAATACTTTATGAAGATCAAAGGTAACCTTTATAAGATTTGCATAGATGGTCTAGTATAATGGTGTGTCCCTAATGAAGACTAATTTGGAATCCTTTAGGATGTACATGAAGGCCCTTGTGGGGGCCACTATGTTGGAAGGCAAATGACCATTAATATCCTCATGGTGGGGTATTATTAGCCTACAATATTTAGGGATGCTGATGAGTGGCGAGGTACCCCTACACTCAACCATACGAAATGAGCATAGCACGCGCTATTTGGTCGAACTCTATAGACTAAATGCCTAAATGCCCCATGGAACACTTGGGGTTAATCATTCATTATTTTTCTAGACTTATTGTTGTCATGATGTATGGTTAAGTAAGTCCGAGGTATATGATTTTTTTGGTCTTTTCTGGTTTTATGTGTTCTACACTAAGAGAAAAGGGTTGAGAGAACTAATTAATTCTAACTAGTGTCCTAAGTCTAAGTTAACTAGTGTTAGCATTCGTTCCCACTTACCGTACACACCCTGAACTATGCAACTGTGGCTACCAAACGCTAATCGTTACTGGGATCACCACATGTAATGCACATGCTCAAAGTGGTCATACTAAGGCACCTAGCTAGCCTAAGTGTGATGAGAAGCCGATTCCTTGACTAGCTGCACACATCCTTAGATGCTCGTAATCAAGTCTTACTCGTCCCACGTTCTAGGAGATAAGGGTGAGAAAATCTAATTGCGATGAGTAGCCGATTCCTTGGTTAGCCGTACACATTTTTCAATGCTCGTAACCAAGTCGTACTCATGCCATGCTAACAATAGGTAATAAATAACATTAAATAAAACCTATCCATGTACTGCAAGGTTTATCCACAAAGCTTGTCTTTATTACTGTACACAACTTGCGTTTAGGTATAAAGCTACTTGAATAAAGAACCGTTTACTTGGGGGCCTCCTACTGCGGGCACATGGAAAATATTCTATCTCTGGGGTGATCAATTCGCCAGAGCTTCACTACTTCTAGCCTAGGATTGGAAATGAGGAGAGTGCTACTTCTTATTTATAGATTTGGCGGTGGACCATGATATCACGTACGTGATATCGCAAGGGACGATGCGATATCACGTATGCGATGCGATATCGTGACGGTCGTGATATTGTGTATGGGATATCACGGTGCATGCAATATCGCGTCTCATCATACCGCCATGACTGAATGAAAACTCATCCTTGGGTTTCTTACAATAATATCAGGTAGGTATGGAATTATTGAGGGAAATGAAACTAATGGGATGACATGTGAACGGATCATTATTACAAGACTTGATAAAACTGGTGTTCATGACAGCAGGGATGAACACCTTATTACAATGACATCAAGCCTTTGTTGGTGGCTGAGAAAGAGAGAGAGAAAGAAGTGTTGCTGCTGCCAACACCAAAATTGCACCTTCGTTGTCCATCCGTAAGTGCACCATCGATCTTGCTCCTTGCATAGCTACTTCAGCATTGCTCCATTCCAAATGTTTGCTCTAGATCCAATCCGTTGTTTGAATGTCTGCCATCTGCACACACAACACAATCATATATTAGCAAGGGTAATTGAATCATCATGTAATTGATACCTTACTTTGGTGTAAGTCCATTGGCTAGGTTGTGGTATGACTGGTATGGATCTAGGAATATGTGACTGATGACTACCGAAGGTGTAGGGGTTAAGGAAGAAAATCAAAAAATTTTGGGGCAGGGAGAAAATTGAAAAAATCAGGCCCCGTACCCCCATGACTAATTGCAAACCTCCGGTAGCGTTAGAATGAAGAAAGAAAAGGAGTAAGAAAGATAGATAAAAAGGGACAACTATTGCATCAATGAAATGGATGTCAAGATGGTAATGAAAAAAATAAAAATTAATTGCAAAATGTTAAGGGAAAGAACTTAACTAAGGCTTCAAATAGGAATGTCAGTGGGTCCTCCCCAAAGTAGGCTCATGCCCTTAATGCCCTGACAAACCCACATTCAAAGAGTTCGGAGGCCTATGGAATGTCATCTGGAAGAAGAGTTAAAGTCTTTACCATAAGCATTTACCAAAAAGAAAACAATGCATCAACCAAAATATATACACTAATGATACAACCGGCAATGAGGTGAGTAATGAAGAGAAGGATGGAGAGAAGAGCAATGGAATGGAATCCCAAGAACAAGGTGGTGTACAGCCCCTTGTGTGTTGGATGATTAATGTGACTTGGTAAATCTCATTCCAACTCCGGCCTCAAACCAACCACATCCAGTGACTTCGCATCAACGCATTTGGTTAAACCATCCACTTGGGCAACAAGAATGCATGCTCCAAGAGCCACCACTAGTTCGACAAAACAAAGAAGAGAATGGAAAGAGAGAAGGGCCTTAGTTAGAGGGAACACTTTTGGTTCCATAACCAGTGCTTGTAGCCCACGTTTATTCATCTAAGGGGTGTGCTTTGAATTCTC
>MNCI01020745.1:445271-472167 GCA_015680685.1 Gnetum montanum | reverse complement strand
CTCATATTTCAATGTGTCTATGCCTTCGTTATGGGCATGGGTTTCCTTAGTTCGTTCCATGCACATTTTTCTGCTCCTTCGAGTTGTCAACCATGGGGTGTCTACTACTGGTTGTGTGGTTGCTACATATAGGCATCTTTGTTGCAAAGTTTCTTGGGCACACCTGTTACATGGAGATATTTCCTCCATGTCATCACCCGATGAATCATTGTATGTGATGTATGGAACTTTCCTCTTCTCGATATTTCCATATATGTTGATCTTGGAAATTTCCAAGGAAAGATCGCAGATCCTAAGGCATGCGTCTACTGTACTAAGCCATGCCCTTCCCATTATGATTGGGAAGTCCCCTTCATTGTTGTTAATTTTGATCACCAAAAAATTAGCTGGGTAGGACCAACCACACACAGTGGTGATGATGTCCTTCACCAAGCCCAAGGGAATGGTGATTGACTGGTCTACCAGCTCTAGTTGAATGTTGCTCTTCTTAAGTTGGGGTAGGTTCCAGGCATGATACATCTCTTGTGAAATTAAGTTGACTCCGAAACCTGAGTCAAGAAGAGCCCTATGTGGTTCATTTTCGACGATCTGTAAATAGATTAGGGGATTCCCAGGGTCAGTTAATTTCCTGGGAAGGTGGCCTACCTTGATCCAGTCAGTTATAGTATGTGTTAACATAATCATATGCGTTAAGCTCTGTTGGACTGAAGGGTGCTCCAAAGTGTTAGATGGTGATGGAGGAGTGTACATGGCCTCAACCGCTTGTTGTTGTGAGAGTTTGTTTAGGCTTTTGGTTCTAAAGTAAGGTCTTCTCTTTTTACAGTTGTTCGAACTAGCAGCAGGTTGGATATTTACAGCTCTCGTAGTGTGACGTTGCTGTGGTTGAGGAGGAAGTTTCCCTTGCATTGTTGGAGTAGGAGGTGTTACGGGAACTACTTGTAGTGGAAGAGGTGCAGATGGATTAGGAGGATGGAACGAGTATGAGATGTCTCCCAGAGGAGAAGGAGTCCTTTTGAAGTACTCCCAAACTTGGTAGTGACGGTTGGGGGTTGCGTGACCCATAGAGTCACTTGGAGAAATCGGCTGCTGCACATAATAACCATAAGGATTGGGCTGCCGGTAAGGGTACTGTTATGTTGGCGGTGGCATCCCACATGACTGTGGGTATTGCCACTGCTGATGCTGTCTGATGGGTTATGGTGGAGTTCCACTTGGATAATACGTTAAGGGTTGGTGGAACTGCCTTGTGTTATCTTGTGGATAAGGTAACCTCTGGGGTGTTTGCCGTTGATTGAGTCTTGGATTTAGCACATACACCCCAGACTCCTGCAGATGTGCGATAATGGGGCAACATCCCTAAGGATGTTCATAGTAGTAGACCCCACATCCACTATCATCATCTGAATCAGAATCCTCAGCCCCATCGGAGTTAGTGATATTTCCCTTACCCTTGTTACATGCAGGGCCTAAATCTCTCCACTTTTTCTTACCTTTGTCACTACTTTGTCCAACCTTAGACTCTTCTACAATTTTCAAGACTGTTTCAATTCTTGAGTCTAAGGAATCCCACATTTGGTCTACTTTGGCCGATACCTCAGTTGTTAATTTTTGGATTGGCAAAGTTTTCCGATTCACCAACTCTTTGATTGGTGACTTATCCTCTTCATCACAAAATTTCACTCCCTTCTTTCGAAGGGAGGGATCGTAGTTGTACTCTTCTACACTTTCCCTTTTTCGTAGATCACCTTCTTCATTTGCTACTTGCTCTAACAAGCTTTGTACTTCATGGGCTCTAAGTTGTGAGAGTCTCCCTTGGGCGTAAGTCCTAAGTGTTCTCCTTGTTTCATTCCTTAGCCCATCCACGATGTGGCGAAGCTAATCCCGTTGAGCATACCCATGGCCCGGGCAACGATGTAACAATGTGTAGTAGCGGGCCATGGTAGCATCCAAGGGTTCATGATGACCTTGCTTCCAGCCTTGGATCTGCTTATGTAAATTGGACACTCTGGAGTACGTCTGATATTTTTCATTGAACAGTTCTAGCATTGTACTCCACCTCCTGATGGTCTCTGGATCTAAGGACCAGTACCAGCTCTTTGCTTCCTTAGTGAGTGTCCTTGGGAACAACTTAAGTTTTTGCCACTCACTGTCTATATTCTACAAGGCATAGGCATCGTGGAATGCCTGTAAATGATTTTGCGGATTGGCATTGTATCCCCCTTCAATTCGTGGGATATTGTTCATGTCTAATCATTTGATCCGACTATCCTTTAAATGCCTTGTGGGAATCCTAACTACCTCCATTATGTCAAACATACTTCGGGTTGTGAGTAGGGGCTCGTCATGATTGTCTCTTTCATGACGCCTGTGTTGTCTGCATTGTTCCCTACTCTCCCTACATCCTTGCCCTTGTCCTTTCTCTTGACTTTCATATAGAGGTCTTTCATCCTTTTTACTTTATCATCACCTTTGTGTTCATGGTGGCTATGCCCAGATGTGGAAGGGGAGGGTGATTGATGAGAAGAAGGGGAAGAAGAAGGGGAATCATCGCCATGACGATGTTTCTTACCTTCTCTTCAGTTGCTACGGCCCTGATCATGGTGATGATCCAAGTGCCTGTCCTTAGCATGAGTGGTTGCTCCCTCTGTGAACAACTAGTGTTCATGGGCATCAAAACTAGGGATATGTATCGTTGATTGTAGGTTCTGATACCCTTCCTCCTCACCATTGTTAGGAGGAGAAACATCCTTTGCTAAAGAACCCGTAATAAAGGGTTCCTCGTCTCCTATTTCGCTAAGGACGTGCGGGGCTTTGCCCTTCAAAAAAGCATGTTGACTCTCCTGCCTTAAGTCTCTCATACGTTGGGCATCTGTGGGATAATAATCCCTCATGTCAAAATCTTCCGCAAAATATTTCGCAAAATGCTCTTGCATGCCAATCTGTACCAAGGCACGGAAAAGCATGCAAGAGATTGATCGATCTGGGGGTAAAACAATGTTACCTTGCAAATCTCTCCACTGCAGTTGTTCATCCTAATGGAGAACAAAAGTAAATTTAGAAATATACTCATCAGGATGAGTATATGTCATCCTATATTGTTTAGGACTTTGCTTATTTTGGTTATGTGTTTTATCTTGCCGATTGTCTCGTGTGTGGTCCTTAGGTGATGAGTTGCTCTTATGAGAAGAAGGCATTTTTATCGGTGTGCTATTTCACCATTATAAAATTTTTCTTTTAATTAACCCAAAGGTTCATTAAGGCTCACAACGATGTGAGTGATATCCCTTATGTTCTATTCAGCACACAAACACTTAGTCCCTGGCATCGGCACCAATGATGAGTGGCGAGGTACCCCTACACTCAACCATACGAAACGAGCGTAGCATGCACGATCTGGTCGAACTCCACAGACTAAATGCCTAAATTCCCCATGGAACACTTGGGGTGAATCATTTTTTGTATTCCCAGACTTGTTGTTGTCATGGTGTATGGTTAAGTAAGTCCGAGGTATATGATTTTTTTAGTCTTTTTTGGTTTTATGTCTTCTACGCTAAGAGAAAAGGGTTGAGAGAACTAATTAATTCTAACTAGTGTCCTAAGTCTAAGTTAACTAGTGTTAGCATTCGTTCCCACTTATCGTACACACCCTGAACTATGCAACTGTGGCTACCAAATGCTAATCGTTACTGGGATCACCACACGTAACGCACGTGCTCGAAGTGGTCGTACTAAGGCACCTAGCTAGCCTAAGTGTGACAAGCAGCCAATTCCTTGACTAGCCGTACACATCCGTAGATGCTCGTAATCAAGTTGTACTCATCCCATGTTCTAGGAGATAAGGGTGAGAGAATCTAATCGCGATGAGTAGCCGATTCCTTGGTTAGCCGTACACATTCGTCAATGCTCGTAACCAAGTCATACTCATGTCACGCTAACAACAGGTAATAAATAACATTAAATAAAACCTATCCATGTACTGCAAGGTTTATCCACAAAGCTCATCTTTATTTCTGTACACAACTTATGTTCAAGTACAAAGCTGCTCGAATAAAGAACCGTTCACTTGGGGGACTCCTACTGCGGGCACATGGAAAATATTCTATCTCTGGGGTGATCAATCTGCTAGAGCTTTGCTACTTCTAGCCTAGGATTGGAAATGAGGGGAGTGCCACTTCTTATTTATAGATTTGGCGATGGACCACGATATCGCATACGTGATATTGCAGGGGATGACGTGATATCGCGTACGCAATATCGCATGGGATGTGATATCACAATGGCTGTGATATCGCGTACGTGATATTGCGGTGCATGCGATATCATGTCTCATCAGATGCTAATCACTTCTTTTGTTCCTATGATAGATGCCAACATGATGGAGGAGTGACTACACATATGGAAGGGCCTCAATAGTGGATCCAACCACTAGAGCCTTTTGATCTTTGGAGGATTGACTTCATGGGATTCATCAACATCATGTCAAATTAATAAGCATACATCATCATGGCTATCAATTATTAAATCAAATAGGCTAAAGCTACTATCGTCACCAACTATTCATCTTCTACAGTGGCATGATTTGTACAACAAAATGTTGTAAATAGGTTTGATATGCCATGGGCACTAATTTTAGATAATGGAATTCATTTCACTGGTGCCACTTTTTAAAATCTCATGCAACGCTTAGGGGTTAAATATAAATTAACAACTCCAAGCTACTCCTAAGCCAATGGTCAAGCTGAGGTAACCAACAGGAAAATTACCAAGATAATAAGTGATGAAGTGTCATTAGTTGATGTGTTGACTAGGCCACATATACACAGCTGCGTCGACGCTGCCCCGTCAATGTAACCTTCCATGCGTCGACATGGCCCTGTTTACACGGAGCCCATTTCGGCCTATAAATAAGAGGGCCTTCCATCTCACTTAGTTACCTTTAGTCAGTTGTAGCGAAGCTCTTGCAATTTTTTCTTGTAGGAGATAGAATATTTCCCAAGTGCTCGTAGCAGGTGTAAGAAAAGTGACAAGCTCTTTATTCAAGCATTGATGTATTTGAGCCCATTGGCGTGAACAGAAATAAAGATAAACTCTTCAAGCATTCCTTGCAGCATTTGGACTTAGTCATTTAATGCATTCATTAGTTTAATATGTTTATTCTTTGATAATTACTTAAGTTTGTATTATTGTTATTTTAATCACTTTTGCTCTCTTATAAGTTTGTAAAGACCATAAGTATGACCATCTCGAACGTAAACCCAACACTTGGTAACCTAGTGGTGCTTAATGTCTGGTAACCTAGTAGTGTTTAGGGGATGCTTAGAATGTGCTCGAAAGATGGGATCAGATACTTATGCTAGGAGTAGTTAAGATTTATATTAAGATAGTCTTAGATTACTTAATACTCTAGCCTTACTTTCCAAGATAATTAGATGCCAAAAGATAAGTAAAAATCTACAAAAATCATTAGCCTTAATACCACTTAACCATCACAACCATAAAATCACAAGTGAGATTAAGAAGACAACGACCGTTCTAACCCAAGGTTTGCTGGTTAGTGTCAAGTGTATGTTAAGTCCTTATACTCTATGGAATTCGATCAAGTCACGTGTGAATGACTGTGATTCATATGGTTTGGCGTAGCGGTACCTAGCCGCTCATCATTGGCGGCATTGCTAGGGATTGTTAGTCTTATATGCACCATTTAACCTTAGCAACCTTATCATCCAAGCCGTTGGAATGGACCTAAGATAGAAACATTTATGCATGCTAGGCAGATTAAAGTAAATAGTAAGGTACACTAATTACATGGACCATCTAACGTCCAACATGTCTTCTCACAGGAGAGATGTATCTAATCCACTAGTGCCACAAGAATGTCAAGTGGTGTACAAGCATCCCAATGATTATGTCCCTAACGTCACCTTCATCCTACATCAGGATGAGCATCTACGATGGCGGGACATGGAGGAAAACATCATGCTACCACCTGATTGATCAGTCCCTGGAATGTTGTTCCACAATATGACCATGACTACCAGGACTATCCTCCCACTGAGGCACAATGAGCATGAGATCAGCAACAGGCAGAACAATATGAACACATGAAGGGAAAATAGTTTAGTAACCCCTTATTCTTGCAAGGGTTGCAAGAAGATGGGGAACCTATCTTTCATGATTCCCATTTGGCCAAACTTCCGATGGGGTAGCACATCATTCAATTTGTCATCTAGAACAAGCCCCCAAGTGATCGAGATCCCCAAGGGGATGGAGGATCACGTGGAAGGATCCACAGCTCAGGCAAGGATGGGCAAGATGATCAAGGCTGCTATCAAAGCAGAGGGGAAGATCGACACCAGAGTAGTGGCAACTCCTCTCCTTCTTCTCCATCCTCTCGCTCTCCTCTACCATCATCGAGTTTAGACTCTGATCATAACTGGGGTAGAAAAGAGTAAGGAGATGGTGGTCATAATGACCGAAGGGATTGTCGTGGGGAAACATACAACCAATCACGCGAGGCTCACCGTCATGAAAGGAGGGGGCCGAAATCATCATAGACACCATGGTGCTCAGCAGGACTATGACTCGAATGAGCCATTGTTGGCTACTCGGAGCATGCTCCACATAGTTGAGGTAGTGCAGATACCCAGCAGGCACAAGAAAGATAGCTGGATTAAATGAATTGACATGAACAATATTCCCAGATTTGAAGGGGGATACAATTGTGATCCGCAGACTCACCTGCAAGCATTCCATGATGCTTGCACACTGCAAAACATTGACAATGATTGGCAGAATCATAAGCTATTCCCTTGCAGACTCATCAAGGGGGCAGAGAGTTGGTACTGGTCCTTGGAACAAGAATCAATTAAAAGATGGAGTACGATGCTTGAAATCTTCAATGAAAAATATCAAACATACTCCATAGTGGCGAACCTGAGATGTCAGATCTAAGGATGGAAGCAAGGCAATCATGAACCCTTGGATGTAGCCATGAGCAGACATTATTCACTACTACACTGATGCCCTAGTCATGGATACTCTCAATGGGCACAGCTCTACCATATCATTGATGGGATCTACTTTGAAATGAGAAAAACCCTTGGTGTATATGCCCAGGGGCGATTATCAAAATTAAGGATCCATCATTTACAACACCTCATTGAGTAGGTGGCCAAGGAGGAGGGGAAGTTGAGAAAAAAGGAGAGTGTAGAAGAGTTCAACTGGGATCCTTCCATCAAAAAAAGGGAGGTCCAATTTTGCGAAGATGAGGAGGAATCACCACTGGAAGCAATGGTGAATCAAAAAACCTTACCCCTGTAGAAATTTACATCTGAAATTTTGGCAAAGGTTGATAAGATGTGGGACTCTCTGGATGAAAAATTCCAAAGTATGCTAAAAATCACAAAAGAGTCCAGAGAGCAAAGTAGTGAATGTGATTGGCATAGGAAGAAGGAAGCTGAATGTACCCAACATAAGGGTAAGGGCAAAGTGGCTGTAGTAGAATTGATTGTAGACTTTGACATTGAGGATGATGATGAATGTGGCATATGCCAAGATGAACATCCTAAGGAGTGTTGTCTAGTGGTGTCACATCTCCAAGAGTCTGGGGTGTATGCATTAAATCCTCGCTTGGCGAAGGGGCAAACACCCTGAAGGTTGCCTTATCCACAAGGTAACCCAAGGCAGTTCCATCGACAACAAGGGTATTATCCAAGTGGAGCACCACCACAATTGTATAAATACTTCCAATAGTGGCAAAACCCACAAGCGTGGGGGATGCCACCTCTAAGGTAGCAGTACCCTTATAGACAGCCTGATCCTTATGGGTACTACGTTTAGCAACTGGTCTCCCTGCGAGACTCTTCCAGTCATGCCACTTTTCAGAACTACTACCATCCCCTGGAATACTTCTGTCCACAATCTCCATCACCTAGGGGGAAAGCCCACATCTATATCACCCTTTGTCATCTTCCCATGTCACTCCTTCTCCATAGCATCCCACTCAACTACCACCTACTCCACCTATGCAGGGGGAGATCTTGCCATAGCCATAGCAACGCAATGCTACAAGGGCTATCAACTTACAACCAGATTCTCCATCGAGTGGATCGGAGCCCAAGCCATGAAAATGTCCTTTCTTCCAGCCCAACAACCTGAACATACCCTCACATACACTTGTGACAGGTGCCGCTGAACCTCAAAGTGCCTCCACCATTCCACCACTTGAGCAGCCTTCAAACCAGATGACCTTGAATGTACAGACAATCATGCTCTCACACACTGTGACTGACTGGATCAAGGCAGGGCATCTTCCCTGGAAGCTGACTAATCTGGGAAGCCCCCTCATTTATCTTCTGGTGGTAGGGAATGAGCCATGTAAAGCTCTTCTGGACTCGGGGTCAAGAGTCAATTTGATCTCCCATGACATGTATAAGAATTGGAACCTTCCCTCATTAAAGAAGAGCAACATTTGGCTCAAATTGGCAGACCAATCTATCACTGTTCCCTTGGGATTGATAGAGGACATTGTGACCATCGTCTATGGGTGGTCTTATCTTACTGATTTCCTTGTCATCCATGTGGAGAATTGTAAGGGGAACTTCCCAATCATAATGGGAAGAGCTTGGCTAAGCACGGTGGACACATGACTTGGACTTCGTGATCTTTCCCTTGAAATTTCAAAGCAAAAACCCTTTTGGAAATATTGAGAAGAAGTGCGTCCCATGCATTGTGTACAATGAATTAGGGTGTAACTATGTGTAGTAGGTATGGTCTACTAGGAAGACATCCATTCAAGCATGCAGTCGGTGTACGAAAGAATCACCTGTTCAACAATGCCTGTATGCAGTAGCCATAAATTAGGAGGGCACTTAGTGGTTGACAATTGATCTTGCTAGTAGCACATTATGCATATAACCATCTAAGGGACTTGTACAAACCTATGTCAAAAGCATGGATGAGATAGAAGAGGTTCATCAACAAGTCTCCACTGTTGATGACCATGATGATTAGGGATAGTTGCATATCCTTGAGAGCTTCAAACAAGAGCCCTTGGAGCTAAAGTTTTTACCGACCCACCTGGAATCTGCATTCTTGCAGAATGGGAAATTGGTCATTATCAACGCCACACTTGTTCCTGAATAAAAATAGAAGTTGCTAACGGTGGTGAACAAATGGGATGCTGTGTTTGCACAGTCATATCCTGAGTTAACTGGAGTGGATCCCAAGGTTTTTCAACATCAGATCTATATTGACCCCTCCATGAAGCCACACCACCAACCACAAAGATGATTGAATCCCAAACTAAAGTAGGTTTTCAAAGATGAGATCGAGCAATTGCTAAAGGCAGGGTTCATCTATTCCACTGCTGATAGCGAATGAGTTAGCCCACCGTTATTGTGCCAAAGAAGGGTGGTAAATGGAGGGTCTGTATAGATTTTTGGTTGCTCAACATGGCTACCTTCAAGGTTCACTTCTCACTCCCATTTGTGGACTAGGTGTTGGACACCATTGCAGGGCACCACTATTATAGCTTTTTGGATGGTTATAGTGGCTATAACCAAATCCAAATTGCACTAGAGGATCAGGCCAAGACAACTTTCACAAGTCCCTGGGGGACTTTCGCATACAAAAAGATGTGTTTTGGCCTATGTAATGTGCCTGCAACGTTCCAAAGCCTTGTGTAGAGGTCTTCATGAATGACTTCTCCACCTATGGGGCCACATTCAAGCAAGCCTTGGACCACCTTGAGAAAGTTCTAAAAAGGTGTGTAGACACTAACTTATGGCTCAATTGGCAGAAAAGCCACTTGATGGTCTAAGAAGGCATTGTACTGGGGCATCGTATCTCACAAACAAGGATTAGTGTGGATCCTGAAAAGATTAGGATCATCCAAGGAATCACCCACGAACCAAGCATCGTTAAAGATGTTTGGTCATTCCTTGGCCACACTGATTACTACTGACACTTCATTGAAAACTTCTCGAAGATCGCCAAGCTGTTGGTGGAGCTCACAAAGAAAGATGCCCCGTTCATCTGGATCAACGAGTTCTAATTTGCATTCCAAGCTCTTAAATAAAAAATTGTAGAGGTTCTAGTTCTACAGGCACTTGATTAGTCCAGGCCTTTCCATGTCATGATGAACGCATCCAATTATGCCTTGCAAGCCACGCTTACATAGTGTGATGATCAAAAACGTCCATACTATATCCACTGTGTGAGTAGGAGCATTGTGGATGCTTAGCTTAACTACACCACCACCGAAAAGGAGTTGATGGTGGTGGTGTTTACCTTGGAGAAGTTCTGACACTATGTGCTCGAATACAAGGTGTTCGTGCATACTGACCATAGTGCTATTTGGTTTCTAATGAACAAACCAACAGTGAGCCTTGCATCATCTAGTGGCTGGTGATTCTTTAGGAGTTTGAGCTCATAATGGTAGATCAGAAGGGAACCAAGAATGTAGTCGCTAACCACTTGTCTTGGTTGCGATGGGATGACGTAGAAGAGGAGGAGCCCCTCTCTGACCAATTTCTAGATGAACTCCTCTTCGCGGGTGCAGTCGATTCATAGGCACCCAAAGAATCACCTTGGTTCAGCCACATGCTCACCTATATCACAACTCAGGAGTTGCCAAAGGAGTGGGACCATGGGCAAAAACAACAGTTTCTTGATAAGGCTAAACTTTTCATGAAAATCAATAGCCACCTTTATAAGATGTGTGTAGATGGCCTGGTCCGATGATGTATCCTTGACAACGATACGCTGCACATCCTTCAAGATGCTCACGAGGGTCCTTGTGGAGGCCACTATGCTGGATGTTGCATAGCCATTAAGATCTTGCATGCAGGATATTACTGGCCCATAATTTATAGGGATGCACAATGGTTCGCCCGCTCTTGCGAACAATGCTAGAGAGATAGTGGGATGACTGCATGGATGGAGGGCCCTCAATAGTGGATCCAACCACTAGGGCCCTTTGACATTTGGGGCATTGACTTCATGGGGCCCATCACACCCCTATCCAATGGAAAGGTGTACATCATCATAGCTGTGAACTACTATACGAAGTGGGTGGAAGCGGTAGCTATCATGGACTATTCTTCCAATACCGCCACACGATTTGTCCAACAGCAAATTGTTAATAGTTTTGGAGTGCCACGTGTACTTATCTCTAACAATGGAACCCATTTCATGGGTGTCACTTTTCAAAAACTCATGCAACACTTGGGGGTTACCCATAAATTCACCACACCTTATCACCCCCAAGCCAATGGGCAAGCCGAAGTCACCAATAGGGAGATTACCAGGATGCTCACGTGTACCATTAGCAAATATAGTAGGGACTGGAGCACCAGACTTAACGATGCCCTATGGGCCTATCGCTCCACTTGGAAACTTCCTATAGGATACTCTCCCTATGAGTTAGTGTACGGTAAGTTACCAAAACTTCCAATCGAAGCAGAACTCCAGACACTATCCACGGTAAGTGACTTAGGTCTTGACCTACCACTAGCACAACATGAACGACTTATCAACTTAAATGTGCTAGATGAGAATCGATTAGTGGCCCTATCTTCAAATGAGATCCACAAGGCTTACAATAAGAAACGACATGATCTTAGGATTCAGAAGGTCACATTCAAATGTGGAGACAAGGTGTTGTATTGGAACCCCACACATGTATCTCAACTAACTAAGTTTCAAACACTATGGGAGGGACCTTACATTATCTTCGAAACCTTCCCATCCAGGGCCTTGCTTATCCACAAACTTGAGGACCCCACACGAATGTAGTTGGTCAACTGGAAACAATTGAAACCTTTCTGTGAACTCCATTTAACTAGTGCCACCGCCTCATCATCATCAGCCCAACCATGTTCCATCTTTCATGTCTCCTCCTTTCTGCCCAATTGTGGGGGACTGTTCTCCATGCTGATCCATTTCACTACGCCCCTCAGTTTTTGCATTTTTTTTTACACTTTTTTTTCAACATCGTTACTACATTTGCCTATTCTTGCTAAAATTTTCCTTTCTTTAATTATTTTTCCATTTCTTTGTTGTTTAATTTCCAACTGGTTACTAATAAATCGTCTTATTTTCATCAAGTTTGGCATGGATGGTTTTCGTTGCGATGGGTCACTAGGGACAGCCACTTATTTTACCTCGTTCCTACCCTTGCATTGTTGTTCTGGGATTTTGTGGCTACTTTCACCTCATAATATCGGCAGAGGGTCCACTTCATCCACCCATTCACCCACCCTATGGTTTTCCTACCATTGGGACTATGCAACCCCAGTTCATTTTAAAAAATGTTTAATTAATGCATGACTTAGTTCCTAGACTAGGGGATGACCCAATGGTTTGGATCGGGTGTGACTTCAACGGGAATGCACAATTCATTGTCCTCTTCTACCCTTATGTGGTAAAGAGTGCCCTTATGGATTCCTTCCCACTCTAAGTAGTTCTCTACAAGGAAGCTCCTTGGCAATTTGACCTTGCATGGTGTGGTCCTCATCAAAAACAAAAAACAAAATCATGAGGATTCAAAGCACACCCCTTGGTCGAATGCATGCACACAAGCATGGGTCTTTTCATGGTGTGGTTCCCACAAAATAAAAAGTAAAATCCAAGAATCAAATCTTGATCATGTGGGAATTCAAAACACATCCCTTAGATTGCCCCTACTGGACCACAAGCACTGGTTATGGGACTTCTTTCATCCCCTCTAACTTGGTCCTGCTTCACTTCCTTCCTCTCACGTCTGTTGGAGTGGTGGTTCTTTGTGAGTGCATTCCTACCCACTTGAGGGTTGGACGAGTCTTTGTGTGTTGCTATGATGTCATTGGATGTGGTTGGTTTTGGGTCTGAACTTGGAAAAGGTTCTATCAGGTCACTTAACCATAGCTTCACATGGGGGTTTCATGGAACCGATAATTGGACATCCACACTACATCTCTCTCTCTTCATCCACTTCTATCCATCACTCACCTCACTACCAATTTTATGACTTGATTTTTTGTCATGCCTCATGAAATTTCAATGCCTAGGTAGGTTCCCATGGATGGAAGTATTAACCTACGATCACCATTCCTTGGCTCTAGGGCCCACGAACCCTAGCGTTGGGGCTATGCAAGGGCTATGAAGACTATCACCTGCTATGGGGAGGACCTACTTGCATCTTCTTGGTCCATCTGCATCAACCGATCCTTACCCTCTTGAGCACCTGAAGATATGCTCTTAATCGGGGTGGGGGGAGGGGGTGAAGCCTAATTAATTAATTAATTAATTAATTGGTTAGTTAATTAAGACTTCAAAACCCTAAGGTAAGAAACAAAAAAAAAACCATTTAAAAAACTCTAACTTAGCCTTGTTGTTTTTGGCTCTAACCCATGAATCAACACTTCAGGAAATTTAATGGGATGCCCATGCCAACAACATAACTTAGTCAAACTGAGAAAGTGTACGAGACCCATTTTTGAGCAACTTGTACACAACCTAACTAGTGGTTATGTTTATTTGTAGATGGCACCAAAACCAAGGCACCAAAGGGATCAAGGACCATCACACCTGAGGGACAAGCATCCACAAATAGAAAGAGGATGAGGCGTGTAACAACCAGAGCATGCGGAGGGCTCTCATGCAATTGGCCCCCTTCATGAAGGACCTGATGTGGAATTTGTCCATTAGATTCTTGAAGAGGAGATTCCTAGAGAGCAATCACAAGGGGATGAGACTCCAAGGATAGCACCACAGCTTGAGGTCACCCTAACCCAGGCCTGTCTTGATGCTATCAAGCTATGCGAAGTGCAACAGATGGTTGTCCAAGAGCTAAAATTTGGACCATTCCTTGAGAATGCTCTAGAAGATGTGAGGCTTCAACTACAAAACTCTTCGATGTGGCCAATTATCATAACTAGTGGTGAATGGTACTTAGGAGAGACCTATCTCTTTTGGACGAATCAGCAACTTGGGTCCAGGGTAAGAATCAAATATATTTATGTCTCTTACTCTTTAGAGGAAATAGCATAGGCCCTAGGGTTGCCTGAGACCAGAGCAAATGTGGTGAAGATTCCAAAACAAGCTGACCTAGAGGTAAAGGCAGAATGGACTAAATGGTGCTATGGGGTAGAGTGTTAGGAATTTGACTCTTTGACCATGGTGGAGAGGGTGTACTCAAAGATCACATCTTACCACTTGAACCCAATGGTAAGACCCAACAAAATCACAGCCTTCTCTGCTCGTGCATGTGCCACATTGAGTGGGAAATTCCCAATGAGTCTTCCACAGCTGTTATTCTTGGAGATTGAAAAGAGGTTTGTTGAAAGAGAACATGGAAGACAAGCTCTCCCCTTTCCCTGCCTAATCCAGAAGTTGTGCAAACAAGAAGGGATAGTACGGTACTCCAATGATATGATCCGTCATGCCCTGATTACCTCTTGGTGGGAAATGATGAAGAATAAAACTCCTACCACCACATAGACAGAGGAGGAGAAGCAACCACCTCCACCACTTGCACAAACAACTAGGTCAGGTTCGCAAACCATTGCAGAATACATCCGCGAAATCTGACAAATGCTCTTGAGGCAACAAGAGCAATCTAGTAGGACTAGTGGAGGAGAATACCCTTTGGTCTATCATCCTACAATGAGCCACCTGGAGCAAGTGGCTCAATTAGTTAGCTTTCTTGAAAGAGTAGGGTTGATGTTCTTCACAGCCCGAACGCAAGTGCCTGTACAAAAAGATCCTAGTGTCCGAGAGGTGATAGTATCCACACAACAGTTATTTCTCAAAATTTCTAGGAATGCTACTACCTTTTCAATACGCTTGGAAGATGGTGAAGGGGCAATAGTCCTGGTGATGCAACACCAAGGATAGGAGATTGTGGCCGAAGTGGTTGCTGATACAATTGCTATGGCTCTCAACACACTGACAACACTTGTACCAAACGTTCATGGACTTCAAGATGTACAGGCATCTACCGAAACTTCGCGTAGCAAGATTGATGCAACCCAACACAAGGATTTTTTGGACTAATTGGTGGGAACTAGGAAATCACTTCCAGATGTCTTTGACCTTCCGAAAAAAATTACTACAACCCAGTTGGAGCTACTCTCAGCAAGGGGTAAGAGCCTTATTTTGGAAGGGCAACTTGAAGCTGCTCAAGTCGCTTATCAACGCTTGGAAACGAAAGTAGCCCAATTAAGAGCCCACCTTGCTAATCCAGCCATCCTCAACCATAAAATCACTAGAGATGAAGCTTTGCAATAGCTTTAACTCAAACTTTAGATCCTTGAGGATGTGCGAGAGTCAGCAATATTCGATAAGTCCTTGGCAGATGCTCGAGCATATCATTTAGACAAGGACTTGGTGGAGGTTTGCCAGGAGAACGCCCAATTGACCATGGGGGTTCATCACCTATGAAATGTTGATGCAGAAAATGAACACATGAAAAATTTTATCCACCAATAGTAGGAAGAACTAGCCAGGGTGAATGCTGACGTAAGAAGGTTGGCCATTGAGAATTGCAATATGTTAATGGAGGAAGTTTGGGTTTGCAATAGAAATCTACAATTGAAATCGCCACTTGGAAGAATGAGGCCCTGAAATTTGAAAACATAAAAAATAATCATAGGGACCAAGTGGGATTACAGAAGGAAGTAAATGAAAAGCAGATTCAACTCGCAAAGGCCAAAATAAACCAAGTGCTCCAACAGCTCTGAGAAGGAGGCGAGGTATGGCAACCCATCTTTGATGGGTTGAATGCCTACAATCAAGCTAAAATCTACCTTAAGGAGCTGCAAATTGAGGAGATGATACAATATATGGAGCTTGCCAACCTTCGCTATGCAAACTTGGCTATGCTCACNGATGATACAATATATGGAGCTTGCCAACCTTCGCTATGCAAACTTGGCTATGCTCATAGCCGAGAGACTGTGGTCAGAATTGAAAAATCAAGTGGTCGCCTCATATTCTCTATACAAGGGTGAGTTCTAGGTGCATAAAGCAACAAAGCAAAAAATGGAAATAGCAAACGTGGAACTCGAGGTTCTCCACATGTGATTTGAAGGACAACGTACAGTCACAGAGAACCTGGCCTATTGAATGAATGACTACTAGTAGCTGCAGGCATCAATCTGAGCGTTTGACATCTAACGGAAGCAATTCACAACCTGGTTTGTCAACCTAAAAGAACTCTTCCTAGCACTACCATGCCCTTGGGAGGTTCCAGTTCCAACACACATTGGTGAAGTTGCTTGGACAATGAATGATCCTAGAAGAAAGAAGAAAAAATGAGGGCTCTCTTGGAGGCTTCTCGGCTACCTTCGAAAGTTGTAGCTGCTACGGGATAACCATCATTCGTGCCATCGCCATCACATGGACCAGAGGCTAGTGAAGGTCTATCGGAGCCACCGCCCCTAGGGACGGTGTGATCTTCTCCAAAAATTTTGTGCATCATTCTACATGGCAGAGACTCTAAGACCAGCAAGGTGTTTAATTTTGTCTCTAAACACCACCATTTTTTGTAACTTGTCCTTCTCTGTAACTCGAGCACTTGGTAAAATTGATGTTGTGTCATGTGTGTGCCAAGTCATGTGCATTGTAAATAAAAGCCCATACCTTTCAAATTGTAGAGTAACTCAAGGACGATTTTTTACTTAGTCGTGGGGGTATGATGAAGTGTCATTAGTCGATGCGTCGACTAGGCCATGTATATGGGGTTGCGTATACACAGCCGCGTCGACGTAGCCTTCCATGCATCGACGTGGCCTTGTTTACGTAGAGCCTATTTCGACCTATAAATAAGAGGGCCTTCTGCCTCACTTAGGTACCTTTAGTAAGTTGTAGTGAACCTCTTACAGTTTGTTCCTGTAGGAGATAGAATATTTCCCAAGTGCCTGTAGCAGGTGTAAGAAAAGTGACCGGCTTTTTATTTGAGCGTTGGTGTATCTGAGCCCATTGGCATGAACAGCAATAAAGACGAACTCTTCAAGAATTCCTTGAAGCATTTGGACTTAGTCATTTAATGCATTCATTAGTTTAATATGTTTATTCTTTGATAATTACTTAAGTTTCTGTTATTGTTATTTTAATTGCTTTCACTCTCTTATAAGTTTGTAAAGACCATAAGTACGACCATCTCGAATGTAAACCTAGCACTTGGTAACCCAGTGACACTTAACTTCTGGTAACCTAGTAGTGTTTAGGGGATGCTCAGAATGTGCCCAGAAGATGGGATTAGATACTTATGCTAGGAGTAGTTAAGATTTAGATTAAGATAGTCTTAGATTACTTAATACTCTAGCCTTACTTTCCAAGATAATTAGATGCCAAAAGATAAGTAAAAAGCTACAAAAATCATTAGTCTTAATCCCACTTAACCATCGCAACTAGAACATCACAAGTGAGATTAAGAAGACAACGACCATTCTAACCCAAGGTTTGCTGGTTAGTGTTGGGTGTATGTTAAGTGCTTACAGTCTATGGAATTTGACTGAGTCACGTGTGAACACCCGTGATTCATATGGTTGGGCGTAGGGGTACCTAGTCGCTCATCAATAAGACATATAGTTAGTAAATATAAGAAGGATTGGAGTAGTAAACTTAACAATGCTATTTGGGCTTATCATTTAGCATGGAAACTTCCTATTGGTTATTTTTCCTATGAGTTAGTGTATGGGAAACTTCCAACTCTTCCCATCCAAGCTGAGCTTCATACACTTTCAATGGCTTATGACCTTGATTTGGACCTAAGTCTAGGCCAAAGATAAAGACTGATGAATCTTAACATGCTAGACGAGAATAGATTAGTGGCCCTATCATTGAATGAAGTGCATAAGACATATAATAAGCAATGCCATGATCTTAGAATATGGAAAGTAAAGTTTCAACAAGGAGATAAGGTGCTCTACTGGAACTCAATGCATGTACCTCAACGTACTAAATTACAAATGTTATGGGAGGTCCTTTACATTATATATGAAACTTTTCCATCTGGGGTTGTAATGATCTACTATCCTACCATTCCAAATAAGAGATTATTAGTGAACACCCAATAACTTAAACCTTTTCTAAAGATAAGAACAACTAGTAGGAACAATGCCTCATTCGATGGCCAAGCATGCTTAATCTTTTGGATCTCTTCCTTCCAAGATAGTTGTGGGGGAGATGGCCACCCATGCTAACATTCTACAAGTGGTTTCCTAGTTTTCAACTTTTTTGTTTTACACCATTTTTCATACATTTCTCAATTTCTTGAATATTTTACAATTTATTTTATTTTATTTTATTTTATTTGAATAATCCGACATGTCTTTTCTTATTTATTGTCATAAGAAATTTGGTGCCGAACACAACTACTGATTGATGATGGTTAATTACACTTGATTGTTTAAATTGATTGCTTAATGACTAGATTTCATCATTGAATTTTGAAATTGATTAATGGGACATTGATTTTCTCATGTTACCAGGTAGTGAGCTCACGACATCCACCCATTCCACTAACACTCTATGGTGTTCTCTCATTTTGGAAACATAAGGTCCTTTATTAATAACAACCTTATATAGAACTTGTAACCTTGGTGCTCTCTAGACTTGGAATGAATCAAGTGGAATTAGTAAGGATGTGGCTTTAAGGAAATTTATCACCTTTTGTACCTGCTTATTGTCTAGATTTTTATGATTATTCTTCTCAATTCCTCACCATTCCTAATGTCGGCCAATAAAGGAAGTAATGTCTTTGCATGGTATGGGTTCCATGAAAAAAAAAAGAAACATAAATGAGAATTCAAAGCATACCCTTTAGATGGAATAATGGGCTACAAGCATTGGTTATGAGGTTGGAAAGACATGTTACCCATGCCTGAAGACATCCCTCTAACTAAGGCCCTCTTTACTTTCTACTTATTTTTTCTTCTCTATTTGGAATGGTGGGTGATCTTTGAGGGCGTCTATGAGATCTAGGGGGTTGAATGGTCTCAGAGCACCAATGTAAAGTAATTGGAAGTTGATGGTCTTTATTCCAGCTAAGTAATTGGAAGTTGATGGTCTCAAAGCACAAAGGACTTCATGTGATTGGAATGAGGAACTCCATTCCATTCTCTCTATCCTCATCATTGTAATCATTTGTCATCTCACTACCTATTGGCATGTTGAATCAATGTGTTCATTTTGATATGTTTTAATTCTTTGGTAGCTTCTTGTGTGATTCAATTTTTAATAATGCATGGCCATTAATCATCCTTAGGGCCTATGAACTCCTTGGTATAAGGACATGTAATGGCATTAAGGGCATGAGATTTCCATGGGGAGGATTCACTTGCATACTCTTTGGTTTGGAAAGTTAAATTTCCTATCCATTAGTCATTTTGCTCTTAAATGCATTGTTTTCCACCATGAAACATCTAGTTTTTGCACTCATTGATAATCAAACTCCATTCAAATCTCTTTTTCCCAACTAAATTTCAAGCCCTCTTCCATGATTTGTCCTTATTCTAGGCCTTTCTGGCTTCCTTTAGACTCCAATTTCATTAAAAAACTATTTTTCACACTTTAGTTTTTTTTGATATGCAAAAATTGCTCTATGGTTGTGTTAATGCATACTCATTGATGCAATGGAAAAATACTATAAATATGCATTGAAACTTGGCCATTTTTACACACTTGTCTCATAACACATGGGGAGGTTTTGTAGTTTCTAGAGGCTAGAGCCTTCCCAAAGCCATAACGTTCAAACCACTTGTCTAAATCATCTCATTCTTCAATCCTTGAGCTACTAAAGGTGAGCTTTATTTCATGGGGGCTACAAATCTATGGTTTATGATGGAATTTTTTTTGAAATTTTTCTAACTCCCCAAGGTTTAACTAATAAAATCACTAATCTACACTAAGTTACACCTCATCAACAAACTTGGGTAGCTGAATGGATAAAATAATAATAAAATAATCAATCTGCCATGATCACATCTATCGTAAGTGTAACTTGTTTGAATGAGAAAAGGTATCAAAGGTATTAAAAGTTACACATAAAACACTAATCTTGGGTTATGTTTGTGACCAGAAATGGCACTAAAGAGACCATAGGGTGAAGGATCATCCTAGTTGAGAGAAAAGCAACCAAGAGGAGGAAGGGGCTAGCAGCCATAACAAGCCCAAGAAAGGGAGGCTGAAACCCATGTGATGGGACCTCATTGAGAGGAGCTTAAAGTGGAATTTATTTGTCAAATTTCCATAGCAGAAATAGGCTAGTCCAAGCAAGATGAGGTGTCAAGGCTTAGGCTAAATCTGGAGGTTACATTAACCAAGGCTTGCCTTGAGCAAATTTGTTCCAAGGAGGTCTAGAGTTTAGTTCTTCAGGAACTTAATTCTGGTCCCTTCTTGGACTTGGCACCAGAGGAGGTCAAGACTCAATTGTAGGGGTTCCCCCATGTGGCCCATCATCACTTTTACCAGAGAGGAACACATGAGGAAAACATATCTTTTTTGCAACAACCAACAGGCAAACACCTTAGTTAAAACTAAAGACATTAGCATGTCCTATTCAGTTGAGGCTATTATAGAAGTCCTTGGATTACCTAACACTAGGGTAGCATTGGCATAGATCCCCATACAAGCAAATCCAAAAGTAAAGGAGTGAGTTCAATGGTGCTATGGGGTGGACCGTAAGGAGTACTGTGCACTAACTAAGGTGGAGAGAGTTTACTTCAAGATTGTGATATACCACCTAAATTCAATGGTGGGGCCTAGCACAGTCACTACTTTCTTTGCCTATGCATGCGCTACTCTAAGCAATAAATTTCTATTCAATCTCCCTCAGCTCATATTAGTTGAAATTAAGAAGCACTTCAAAGAGAATGATTGAGGGAGGAAAACACTTCCCTTTTTGTGTCTAGTTAGGAAACTTTGCAAAAGGAGAGGCATATTCCATTATGCTAATAACATACTCCATCATGCTCTTGCCACTTCATGGCAGGAGTTGATGAAGGATAAAGTAGTGGCTAAGCTACTTAAAGAGGATTGGCCATCACTACCACCTATT
Organism: Gnetum montanum; assembly: GCA_015680685.1. Taxonomy (NCBI): domain Eukaryota; kingdom Viridiplantae; phylum Streptophyta; class Gnetopsida; order Gnetales; family Gnetaceae; genus Gnetum; species Gnetum montanum. The sequence goes on along the minus strand of MNCI01020745.1, from coordinate 451,124 downwards.
GGAGAAATAACATTGGAGGTTCATGTAGCTATTGGGCATATGAGAAAATTGCACAAATAGCTATTGCAGTAGCAAAAAGGTGAGGCAAGTGGTGGGGAACCATATGTCTACCGAGTAGCATTGAGCCATGTGAACGAGGTAACAAGAACCATAAGTTGGTTGGAGAAGATTACCTTGTTTTTTTTTATCCAAAGCATGCAAGGAATCACAAGATTAAATCCAAGTGCCCAAGAGGTGATGGTGTCCATCCCTAGACAACAAGAATTTCCATAGATCTTTGGGAATACCATCACTTTCTCAATGCACTAGGAGGAGGGTGAGGGGGTTACCATCTTGGTGATGTAGCCCCATGGAAGGAAACAATAATGGAGGTGATGGATGATAGAGTAGTTAAAGCACTCAATGTTGTTATAGCAGTCATGATGGATGTTGTTGTACTTAAGGATGTGTAGGCCTCTATAGGAGTTGGGAGTAAAAGGCTTAGTGCATCCCAACATGAGAAAGTGTTGGACTAACTGGTGGGAATTGGGAAATCACTTTCAAAGATCTTTGATCTACCAAAAGTGATCGCTACAACCTAGTTGGATCTACTAGAAACTAAGAGTAAGCTCATCATCCCAAATACTCAACTTGAAATAGCCAGTATTGAAAACTATTGGTTGGCTACCAAGGTTGTGAAATTGAGAGGCCAACTAACTAATCCTGCCATTCTCAGCCAAGCTATCACATGGTATGAAGACTTCTATAGTGTTAGAATCAACTCAAGGAAGTTGAGAATGCCAAAGAGATGGTAGTCTTTGACATGTCCTTATTGGAAGCTTTAAGAATTGATAAGAACTTGGTGTAATTCTACAAGGAGAACTTTGCCTTGATCAAAGACATTTATTACTTGTATAATGTTGAGGAGAAAAAAGACCATATGGTTGAATTTTTAAGATAGTAGCAGGAGAAACTCATCAAGGTGAAAATGGATATGAGGATGTTGGAAGTAGAAAATAGGAAGCTGCCAATGGAGGAAGTCTAGGCACATTGCTAGAAAATGACCATTGAGGTAGCCACCTAGAAAACTGAGGCCCTAAAATTTGAAAGAGTGAAGAACCACTACAAGGATTAGGTAGGGCTCAAGGAGGTGAATGACAGGGATATTTAATTGACCAAGATGAAGATGAATGAGGTCCTCTAGCAACTCTAGCAAAGAGGTGATGTATGGTAGTTGATATTTGATGGCTTGAATGCCTACAACAAAGTAGAGATCTACCTAAAAGAGTTGCAAATTGAAGAAATGATAGAATACATGGAGCTTGCCAACCTTCATTATGCAAACTTAGTAATGTTGATAGGTGGTAGGACTTCAAGGACTATACAAATTCTTATTCAAGCATAAATGTATCTAAACACTTTAATGTGATGGTAATAAAGATGAGATTTTTGGAATTCCTTGTAGCACTTAGAATAGATTAATGTTTATTTCCATGTAGTTTATTATTCATGCACTTTACATTCATATCCTTAGTTAATTAATGCCCTTAATAATAACAAATAAGTATGAGCACTTTGATCATATGGCTTAATGCTTGGTAATCCTAGTAGTGGCTATTTGGTATACTCAGCAATAGACACTTGGTAACCTAGTAGTGTTAGAGTGAGTTTAGGATGTAAACAGAAAGTGGGCTTAGATGCTTATGTTAGGCTAATGAGATTAAAGGAATTAGATAGTTATTTAGTTAATTTTCAATTAATTACTTTTGTTTCATATTTAAATTAAATAAATAAAATATAAAATATAAATAAATATCACGTGCCTTGGCTTACACTTAACCACACATCTGAGGTTACACAAGTAAAGCCAATAAGATAATGATCGCATATCTAAATCCCTATCTTTAGCCAATTGTGCATTTAGGGGTAAGTCCACAGAATTCGATTGGATTAGTAGTGGAACACTTTTGATTTGTATGGCTGGATATAGGGACTACTTATTGCTCATTAGTTTTTCTCTTACCTTGAACTAGTGAAGTGTGAGTAGTATGGCTTAACTCTCAATGAGGTATATGATACCATGATGTTGTAGGCTCAACTTCTAAGTTCTTTCACAATGAAAAGAATGAGAATAAAGTATAAATCTAAGTGATAACCAAAATGAAAATCTATTCTACCCTATGGCAGTAAGTATCCATTTTTGTTTTGTTGTACATGTCTTAGACTCATGTAATTGTTAGTGGGATTACAAAGTGAGTTCACTACTGAGTGAATTAAGTGAAGTCACTATTGGATTACCAAAAATTACACTTAATGCTTGAAATTAGTCATACTCATTCCACCTTACTAATGAATGTGAGAAAAGTATAGTGCTTACAAAATGTAAAGAACTAAACTAAAGTAAACATACTAAAGGAATGAAAATTAAACTAAGTAAAGAAAATGACAAAATAATGCTGCAGTAGTGAAAAACAATCTTGATCTTTATTTTCAACCATGAATTATGCCCGTGTATAATCTACTTGAACAAAGATTCCATACAACTATTTGATACCATACTATGACCATTCACTCTATCACTAAGTCTAAGTGATGAGTAATGAGGTACCCCTATGCCCAACCATACAAATCACACGCATTCATGCATGATTCAGTTGAATTTCATGGACTTTGTAGTTTCCAGTGCACTAGTCTTCTAGGAAGTGAATCTTGCATTAAGATCAATTATTGTCTTCCCAATTACACTTGTGATGTACACTACTATGGTTAAGTGTAATTAAGGCATATGATTTTTATCATTTTGTATTTTATGGGTTTTTTGTTTAAAGAGAAATAAATTAATTAGATTAACTAATTTAATGTAACTAATTAACTAGTATCTAACTAGTCCTAACATAAGCATTTAGTCCCACTTTCCGCACATGTCTTGAACCCACATATCCACTGCTAGGTTACCAAGCGCTACACTACTAGGCATACCAAGCAATAACACTATTGAGATTACCAAGTGAATATGTGCTACGCTTGAAGTGATCATACTTATGTGTTTAATCTATCTTGCTTAATTACTTCATTAACTTAATTACTAGAAAATATTTAATAAATAATTGAAAACATTTAATAAATAAGTGAAAACATTAAATGCATAAATAGAATATTTAATCTATCCAAAGTGTTGTAAGTTTTATTAGAAAGCTCATCTTTATTGTTGCACACACTGTTATGCTCAGGTACAACAATGCTTGAATAAAGATTCGTACACTTAATAACTCTTGTTGTAGGCACTCAAGAGAAAAATTCTAACTTTAAAATGAACAAACTATAAGAGCTTTGTTGCTACTAGAATCTCTATTTCCATAAATGTGGCTGGTGAACATGTATTTATAGCTGAATATAGACACTATGTCGATGGGGCCTTGTTGATGAGGCCCAGTTGATGTAGTCGAAAAAATTGTGACTCATGACTAAGTCACAAGTACAAACTACAAGAACTTTGCTATGTGTTGAATGAAAGTTTTTCTATTGATGCAACTAAGGATTAGTATTTATAATGCTAACCATGGTTCTCAAGATTTCATCAATGATGTTGTAGATATGATATTGTAGATGTGATATTGCAAATATGATATGGTGGCTTATATCAAAAAGATTTTATCATATCCTCACGACTAACTAGAAACTCGTCCTTGAGTTAAAAAAAAGAGGATATAATTTCTTACAAATTTATGAGGTGTATTCAAACTTTGAAATGACTACATATATACAAAAATACTTTGACTCTAAATGCCTTATTGTGGTTAGAGTGGTGCTTTAGAAAATTATCATGCATTTCATGATGGACATACATAACAAAAAAATAAAACAAAGAAAAATAGTAATGCTTGATGTAGCCTTATGTTAATGGTAGTAGTGGCTCCTCCATAGCCTTCATTCCTTTATCATTAGGCTTTTGAAATTAATATTGGTTAAGTAGTGCCTAAAGCTTTTCCTCCTCTGATCTTGGATCATGTATCATCTAGGAAAATTTTTCAATGTTTTCTAGCATTAGTACTTCCCATGGGCATAGTAGATGTGGAAACACCTTATTTTCTTTTACATACCAAGTTACAAACTATCTTCTTTCCTCTTCAAAAATCCTAGCCACCTTTCTTAATTCTTGGTAATTCATCATTCTATGAGCTAAGTTTGCTACTACATCCTTTTAATCTTGGTAGTTGGATTTTACTATTTCAAGTTCAGAGTTTATGATATGTAGCTTCTATTGTGCATCTTTTTGATCTATAATCTTCTCTTCATACATGGCATATATTATAGTTATTTGTTATTGTAGCTCATTCCTTAGTCTACCTGTGGTGAGCATGGCTAGATTAGCATACTGAAGGTTTGCTAATTGTTGGCACATTTGGCCATTCCATGGAATAGTTGGAATATTTTATTTAAAATTGGAACAATCTATGGTTGTAAATTTACAGCTTTAGTGTTGTGGGTTAATGGGTATTTTTGGAGAAGTAATCCATTGGTAAATAATTTTGATGTTGAGGCCATCTTGGAAAAAAAATGCCAAATTATTTATTCATTGAAGATTGGAATAGCAAACAAAGGATGAGATTATTTACTGCAAAAAGCATACTCCCTGTTACTATTGGAAAAATATACACCACCGTGGATAATGAATTTTTAAGTTCTATGCCTAAGCTTTATGGTCTAGTTAAGAGTTGGAAGCATGCAGAAGATCTAACGAATGGACTGCCAACAGGTTTTGAATTTTATTTGATAAATTTAAATTAACGAAAGATGAGAAGGTTTCTGTTGCAGATGAACCCCAATTTTTGCAAGTTGAGAAGCCCATTGAAAATGTTGCTAAAATACAGAAACTCTAAAATACAGAACTGGATGCCATGGTTTTTGAGCTTTTGGGCATCAATGAAAAATACGTTGTTTGGTACCTACTTGGAATCATGCCTGTGCATCAGCTAGATCTGCCAATCGATGTCGCCGGACGTAGCCGTAGTTGGCTTGCCAGAGGTTGAGAACAGCGAGCTCGAGTTCATGGAGTGCATGGAGGCCCTTTTCCACGACTGAGCTGTATTGAGCAGGTTTTTGGCAGTAATCATGTACGGATTGTGCAAGAAGAACTTGGGCCAATCTAGGGCAGAGCGCAGCGTGCTCATCTTTGATTTCAGCGGTGGCACCTACAGCTTGTTCAAGATCATTGGAAAGATGGATTTCAGAAGAACGGGTGCCTATTTCACGCAATAAACAAGTTTGGGCTTCCACCTGTAACAGTAGCTAATGATTCAAAATCCCTGGTGGACGTTGCTTGAAGGGTTTGTATTAAATGTTGGAGGAAAATTTCATAAGTTAGAAATTTTACCAGTTGCCATAGATGGACGCTATGTACGGAAGGCAGTGAAAATATATGAAGCGATGATCAATTTGCTCTGCTCAAGGATATCAAACACCTTGCAAAATTTTTGTTATAATCATCAAAAACTGAAGAGCATTTGTGAGAAGTAAAGGTTACAACAGTTGCAGATTCCTACAGAACACACGGTGACCTTTCCTAACGCGGTGGCAGAGCCCTCTTCTGTGATGGCAGTTGGTAACGATTTTCGGCAGGGCGAGATAATTCGGAATTAGTTGCTGGTAGTTACAGGATTGGTGCCTTCACATTCGGACTCATATTTCGAGCCATCACTGAATTTAAAATACTATTTCCAAGGTTACAAGGACAGATAAATTATTTTCCACTACCACCAACGTCTACACCCCAAGGTGGATATTATATATATTTTTATGAAAAAAATTATTAGGGCTTAATGACATTTAGTATTTAAAATTTTAATAAAATAATTAAATTAAATTAGGGATTTT
>MNCI01020745.1:397766-440488 GCA_015680685.1 Gnetum montanum | reverse complement strand
AAATATGCAAGACAATTAAGGGAATGGGATTAGCCAAGTTAATGACTAGAGAAAATGAAGTATGTACCCTTGACACACATGAAGAGAATTGGTATGATGAAATTCTCAAATTTCTTAATACAAGGAAAATCCCAAATAATTTAACTACAAGTCAAAAGAGAGCTTTCTTCAAAAGAACACAAAGATTTGTTGTTAAAGATGGTATATTATATAGAAAGGATTTTTGAGGAGTCTTATTGGAATATGTTCATAATGATCAAATTAGTTTCATTTTGGAACAATTTCATGATCATTTGAATCTATTTTATGAATCTCCTAAGTTGACTATGCAACATATACTTCGATATGGATATTACTGGCCTTCCATGTATCAAGACATTAGTTCAAAAATTTAAAAATGCTATAAATGTCAAATTCATGGGCCCAAGATTAAAAGGGCTAGAGCCCCTTTAAAGTTAGTTGTTGCAGATAGATCATTTCAGCAATGGGATTTGGATTTTATCAGTACAATTACTCCTTCAAGAGCTGGACACAAGTTTATTCTTTCAGCTAGTGATTATTTCACTAAATGGTTTGAAGCAAAGGCTCTAAGAGGAAGTTCAGCATTAGATGTGATTAAGTTTCTAGAAGACCACGTTCTAAGTAGATTTGGTCTACCTGAAGTGTTAGTGTGAGACAATGGACCCGCCTTTAAATCTGAAGAGTTTATTAGATGGGCATAAGAAAAATCCATTTTCTTATTCTTCTCATAAAATTATTATCCTCAAGGAAATGACCTAGCAAATCCACCAATAAAAAGCTTATCGCTTATATCAAGAAATCGATGGATGGAAATCCAGGAAATTGGATCGATTATCTATAATCTGCATTATGGTCAGATTGAATTAGATTCAAGAAAGCTATTAGAACATCACCATATAACTTAGTCTATGGTTTGCCAACAAGAATTACAAACAAGATTGTAAGCTCAGCTTCTGAATTTGTACAAAGATATAGCGAAAAAACTGATAAAGATAGAAGTTTCATGACTTTGCTTATTAAAAGAGAAGCTGAAGTAGATAAAACAAGGGATAATTTGTTACAGAATACCTCTTAAGTTAAAAGGTGGTTTGATAGAAAGGCTTTGAAAAGAACTTTCAAGATAGGGGACCTTGTCTTATNAAAATAATATATGTATATAGTATTATGTAAATATTACTAGGAGTATAGTGTCCATTATTATATTTAATTATGCTTTATTTATATTTGGAACATTATTTTTCCTCAAGTGAGGCAAGTGGAAGCCTACAAGTGAAACAAGTGGAATTCTACAAGTTTGACAAGTGGGGAAGGTGACTCATCCACCACTTAGTGAGGATTGTGACAAATGGTTTGAATGCCTAAAAAGAATGAAGCTTGGTTGGAGACACTTGGGTGGGAGTTCAAATTTCTAGCACCTATAAAAAGAGGGTTAGATTGCTTAAGATTTCATCATCTTTCAATTCAAGTTTGGTAGTGAAAGTTAGAAAGAGCTAATGGAGTTTGAAAGAGCAATGAGAAAGCCTTTTATTCCATATGTGATGGGATGTTGCCCTGAGCATGTATTGAAGGCTTATCTAAAGGCTAGATCTTGTGGAGCTCCAAAGGAATGTCCTTTTATGGCTTAGTTGTCCGATGAATTTTCTTTTCTCACTAGAGGTTTGGATATAGAGTCCAATGTTGGGGGTGATATCAAGATTGTTCCAAAGAAGAAAAAAAAGAAGAAGAACCACCGACTTATGAAGAGTCATCATGGGGATGAGGAGAAGCTTTTGTCTCCCAAGAGAAAAATGAAGGACCTAATGGAGAAGAATAGAAGAGCTCATCCGAAAAGGAAAATGAGAAAAGTGCTGAAGAGAAAGCTCCCGTAGATCAAGGTGAGAGCTCTACCAAGCCCGAGAGCAATAGGACCGCCTTCATCACATCAAAGATTTCCTATGAAACAGCTAGAGAGATGAGGATTCCCACTAGGGTAACCCTCACAATTCAGTTTCCATCCCAAGAATAGTCCATGAAGGACTTGATAATGTATAGTTTGTTATGTACAGTTTGATTTTGCTTAGGAATGATGTTTTTGTCCCATCACACCTTATGTTAAATGGGAATTTTCCTAAAAAAGATTTCTATTCAGTTGTAAAAATTTAGTGAAAATTTCAATATGTTTTAGTCTTGAAATGAGGGGGCAGAAATGTTGGCACATTTGGCCATTCCATGGAACAGTTGGAATATTTTATTTAAAATTGGAACAATCTATGGTTGTAAATTTACAACTTTAGTGTTGTGGGTTAATGGGTATTTCTGGAAAAGTAATCCACTGGTAAATAATTTTGATGTTGAGGCCTTCTTGGAAAACAAAATGCCAAATTATTCCTTTATTGAAGATTGGAATAGCAAACAAAGGATGAGATTATTTACCGCAAAAAGCATACTCCCTGTTACTATTGGAAAAATAGACACCACCGTGGATAATGGATTTTTAAGTTCTATGCCTAAGCTTTATGGTCCAGTTAAGAGTTGGAAACATGCAGAAGATCTAACGAATGGACTGCCAATAGGTTTTAAATTTCATTTGATAAATTTAAATTAATGAAAGATGAGAAGGTTTTTGTTGCAGATGAACTTGAATTTCCACAAGTTGAGAAGCCCATTGAAAACGTTGCTGAAATACAGAAACTCTGAAATACAAAACTGGATGCCATGGTTTTTGAGCTTTTGGGCATCACCGACAAATACGTTGTCTGGTACCTACTCAGAATCATGCCCACACATCGGCCAGATCTACGAATCGATGTCGCCGGACGCAGCTGCAGTCGGCTCACCGGAGGCTGAGAATAGCGAGCCCGAGTTCATGGAGCATATGGAGGCCCTTTTCTACGACTGAGTTGTATTGAGCAGGTTTTTGGCAGTAATCACATATGGATTGTGCAAGAAGAACTCAGGCCAGTCTAGGGCAGAGCGCAGCATGGTCATCTTTGATTTTGGCGGTGGCACCTACGGCTTGTTCAAGATCATTGGAAAGATGGATTTTAGAACAACGGGTGCCTATTTCACGCAATAAACAAGTTTGGGCTTCCGCCTGTAACAGTAGCTAATGATTCAAAATCCCTANGGGCTTCCGCCTGTAACAGTAGCTAATGATTCAAAATCCCTGGTGGGCGTTGCTTGAAGGGTCTATATTAAATGTTGGAGGAAAATTTCATAAGTCAAAAATTTTACCAGTTGCCACAGATGGATGCTATGTATGGAAGGCAGTGAAAATATACGAAGCGATGATCAATTTGCTTTGCTCAAGGATATCAAACACCTTGCAAAATTTCTGTTATAATCATCAAAAGCTAAAGAGCATTTGTGAGAAGCGAAGGTTACAATAGTTGCAGATTCCTACGGAACACACGGCGACCTTTCCTAACGTGGTGGCAGAGCCCTCTCCCGTGATGGGAGTTGGTAACGATTTTCGGCAGGGCGAGATAATTCAGAATTAGTTGTTGGCAATTACAGGATTTGTGCCTTCACATTCAGACTCATATTTCAAGCCATCACTGAATTTAAAATACTATTTCTAGGGTTACAAGAACAGATAAATTATTTTTCGCAGGGGTGGCGGCAGGGGGCACTTTTGGAAGAAGAAACTTGATATATCACACTTTGGAAGGCTACTAGTTAGCACTTGGGCTCTCACTTGAAGACACATTTTGGGTCTTGAGAAGGGCATTTGTAAAGAAGATTTGTAAAGAAGATTTCTTGTAAGATGGCTTGCTAAAGAAAATATTTTAGCCTCTTTGTCATTGTCCTGTGAGTTATGTTTTATTTTTGTTTTGTTTAAATTGCTTAGCTAGTGGTTTAGATAGTATCATCCTTGGCAAGTAATTTTGGGATTTTTAGATTGCTCTTATCGTTCTTGTTGCCCGATAGAAATTTTCTATTAAAATTTTGCCATAGAAGTACTTGTGTTTAAAAGCCTTAAGAGCATTTTAGTAGTAAATTGTTATTGTGCAACGTATAAGAACTGCTATTGGGATTGTTGTAAGAGAGCCTCTGCTTGTAGTCATGCCGTTGAACAATTCAATAGTCAAGAGGGTTTAGAAAATCTTTGGTATTTTGATGGGACCAAAATAGCTTATTTTTATCTTTAAAGTGAATTTCTGTATTATTTTAATAAAAAATTGTCAAGTCTTTCGAAGGTTCTGTTGAATGCAATCGTTGACATCTATTATCTAGCCAAAATGGGGTCTCGTACGTGGTAGTTTACGCAGCAATTTTTGGTAGCATAGTAGGATTGTCTTGAAGAAATTGCTTATTTGAGCCTTGGAAGTTTGAACAATTCATAGATATTGAATTTGGAATAGCTTTATTGCGAAGTGTTTACTCGTGTCATTTTACCTTGTTTAAATATTTGAGGTCTACACAAATCTGCTTTCTTTTCTTTTCTGTCTATTTCCATCGAATCTTGCTCTATTTCTAGTTTTCTTGTGGAACTATCTCTTTCTCTGGGGAAAATTAGGAGTAGATTGCGGAGTTGTGCTCAAATGTTTTTGCAAAATTTTATTTGTTACAAGTAGGTATTATAAGGACCGCATAGACTAGGCAGTTGAACAAAATAGGAAACTTTCAACAACTCACAGTACTTGGCAAAGTTGGCTGAATCTCTTTAAAGTAAGTCATTTTTAGTTTACACACAATGCAATCGTTACATTTCACACAACTGCACGCTGAAACATCACACACATACTCACATTAACTACTGAGTTTATTTGGAGGTATCTGGGCCTTGGTGTTGCCAGAGACTAGTAGGCACCTAAATCCTATTCAAGGACACTCATTGGCAGTCGCATCCCAAACGGTCGCCAACACTAATCCCATATATTTCTTAAGGTCTTCTTTCTACAGGTCTTTGTTTTCCACTTCAACTTGGTGGATGTGGAAAGACCATTAAAGATTGATTGTCAATAAGGTGTCTATGTTGTGATTAAGTTGATTTTGACTTTGGCCATCTAGATTTCTTTCTCATTAATTTATTTGTACATTTCTACCTAGTCTTTAATGTGTTGCTTAAGTCTTTCATGCTTCTTAACCTCTTTTTGCCATGCGTTAATCTCAATTGCTTGGAAGATAGCATGGACTTCTTCCATTAATAGGATCTTATTCTCTCTGGTCAATTTTCTCATATCTTAGTTTACTCTAGAATTTTTTCTATTAATTGATAGATGCTTTCTTTTAAAACATTCTTCTATTTCCTTTTTCAGTGAACTTTCCTTTTTACTATTGTAAATTCTTACACCTTCTTCAAATATTTCCTTGTGTCAAACTTTTTCAAATTTAATAGACCGCTTATCTATTTGACCCTATTTGTTAACCTTCTCACTAACACTACTAAAGAAATTAATCTACCATAATCACAGCCTAGTCGAGTGTAACCAGCAAAGAGACAAGGTACTTAACAGCTATGTGTTACACCTTACATAGTAATTCACAATTTTGTTGTGATTGCGATGGGAAGCATGGACTGGAAGTAGGACTATCTTCACCAAGGATGATGCAACATCACCTTATGATGAGGATTATTCATGATTGTTGGATCTTCTATCTCTCTCTTCAACTACCAAGAGGTTTTAGATGTCAATTTTTTCCAAGGTGCTCACTTCTCTTATCATGAACACCCAATTTTGTAAAGCTTATAACTCCATACACTTGGACACTTTAGCATTTGTCTATTCCACATGAGTTAGTTTGTATGTTAGTCAATAATCCCATACCTATGCAATATTTTGTAAGAAACTTGTTCCTCATTTTTTTTAACTCAAGGATGAGTTTACATTCAGTCATGGGGGTATGATGAGTCATGATTTGCCTATATTAACATCAGAACCTTGACATTTGATGAATCATTATTTTCTATATGCTCCAACATTGCGTATGTAGCGTTGGGGCCTAGATGCAACATCAAGTACTCGACATCGGGGTATATACTCTAGCCTATAAATACAATGCCTGGGCTCCTATTTTGAGTCAGTTTTTAAGTTAGTTTTTAGTTTCTCTTCTTTAAATTTTGTTATTTCTAGTGCATGCTTGCAGTGTGATGTTTGTAATTGTACAACACATTTTCTCAAGTGTGATGTACTTGGACATGTTACATGACTGGCAATAAAGATCAAGATTACTTCCATTATTGAAGCATCCACTTAGATTATTGTTGTTTTATTATTTACTACTTTCTTTAGTTAAATATTTTCATTTATTGTTATTTACTATTCTTGTTATTAAGTAGAATGTATACACCTTAATCACAAGTGTTTAAGTGTAGATACTTGGTAATCCATAGGTGTATAGTTTGGCACAACCAGTGAGGTATACTTGGCAATTCCAGAAGTAGTTTCATGTAGTCCAGGATAGGTACAGATGATTAAGCATGGATATCCATCACCATAGGCTAGTTAGATTTTTCTTTCTATTATTCATTAGTTTAATTAATTCATCTCTTTATTGTCATCATGAGTAGCATATAAATTAGACAACATCATATGCCTCACTCTAGACTAAACCATACGTGATGAAGCTACCACTAGTCCATGTGGGAAGACAGTGAACTACAATTAGAGCATAACAATCTAGATGCTACAACTAGTCCCATCCATGGAATTAGATCGAATCATGTGTGAATGCTTGTGATTCATATGGTTGAGTGTAGGGGTACCTTACTACTCATCAATAATGAAAAAACCTTTATATGAGTTGTTCCATGGAAGAATTTCCAACATTTCTCACATGAGAACATTTGGATATCACTACTATGTTAAGACACCAAAGTAATTTTTGAGTAAGTTGGATGATAGAGGAAAGAAATGCATTTTTCTTGGATATGATTGTAAAAGTAGTGAATAAAATTGTTATGATTCTATTGAATGAAAGTGATATTCATCAAGGAATGTCATATTTCTAAAAGAAAACTTTGGAATGATAGATTTTCAACAAGGCAATAAAAGAATAGACATTTAACTCAACCCAAAATCTTGGATATAATGAAATCACACTCAAACTCAAATGTTGGAGATAAACTTTAGAAGAAAATAAGAAGATATAGTTCTAGTACCAACATAACATATTCACTCCTAACTCAAGAATATAAAAATTTGGAAGAAGCTCTTAAAATTAAAGAGAGAAAAACTATGGACAAGGAATATTAATCCATAATAAAAAATCAAACTTGTGAGCTAGTGAAAAAAACCCAAAGGAAAAAAGTTATAGATTGCAAATATCTATACAAAACTAAATTCAACAAAATATAAGAGATCATCAAATACAAAGCAAGACTTGTAGCTAGAGAATTTAGATAGAAGAAACATATAGCCTATGGAAGTGGCAAGGTTTAAAATAGTCAAACTCATCTTTTCTATAGTTATTGATCACTATCTTAAACTTAATAAAATGGATGTGAACTCGGGATTTCTTAATGCCAACATTAATGAAGAAGTCTATGTCTACCAACTTGAAGGATCTATCATTAGCGGAAAAAAAGATAAGGTATGCAAATTAAATAAAGCATTGTATGAATTAAAGCATGTTATAAGGGCATGGTTTCATAGAATTAATGATTATTTGCTAAAAATAGGATATTCATCTTGTATGTTTGTGCTCACTTTGTATTACAAACATGATAATATATGTTTCATCGTAATATCAATATGTGTGTATGCTCTTCTCTTCATATTCACAAACAATAAACTAATAGAAGAATACATGCTTGATATGAAGAGTGAATTTGAGATGAAATATTTAGGAGAATTAAAATACTTTCTTGAAATTCAAGTTGATCAAGACAATAAGGAAATCAAAAATGATCAATCCAAATATGCTTCATCCATGCTAGAAAAATATAAAATTAGTACAGAAAAGGTTACAATGTCTCCACTTCATCATAATTTATAGCTTCAATATAAAACACACCTCTTCTAGATGTCACTCAATATAGAAGCATGATTGGAGCTATTATATTTCTATGCCACACAACACTAGATCTTGAGTTTGCACATCCTACTTGTCATGATTCATGCAAAAACTAAGGCAAAGCCATCTCAATTCTCTCACACATATTCTAAATACATTAGAGATACAACAAACCATGAACTCATTTATACCAAAGGAAATGAACAATTTTATGCTTATTCAAATGCTAATGAGGAAGGAGATCATAATGATAGATAATCTACATCAAGAATCATAATATTCCATGGAGACAATGCAATATATTGGAAATCACAAAAATAAGCTTCAATAAGACTTTGAACTTATAAAGTTAAATTTATAGCTATGGCTAAGTGCATATAGCATATACTTTGGCTCAAGAAACTCATGGCATATTTAGGATTCTAAGTTGGTATTCCAATTAAACCATTTTTTGATAACAAAGCATCTATCCAATTATCAAATCAACATGTGATACATAAGAAATCAAAGCACATAGACATTAAATATTACCTCATCAAATAAGAAGTGAAGGAGGAAATCATCAAACCTAAACATGTGCAAACCAATAATCAACTGGCAGATTTATTGACTAAATCTATTTTAAATTATATAAATGAGTACATTTGTCTTGGTATATGCATTAAGAAGATTGAAGAATCAAGATAAGAAGATAAGAAAATTCATGCATTCCATACTAGAGGGATTGTTAAAGATAGTGTCTTATTTCCCATGTGCCTAATAAGATAAACAAGAGAAAAAAATTAAATTTACACTTTGTCATCACATCAAGAAAAAAGAAAAATTATTTTTTATTTTATTAAAAAAATTGATGGGTGGATGTAATTAGAGAATGACCTCAATCTTTTATGTCTCTTGAATTTCCAGCCTAATTTATTATAAAATAAATTTGTCCCATCATATCCTATTATGGCCCCATAATGTGGGGAAATCATGTTTGTATGAGAGGAAATTGATTCCATTGAGCCAATTTAATGTTATGACAATAAGATAGTTTATGTTATGGAATTATCCATTCCAATAACTTCCATCATCCATCATTAATTTATTGTATTCACCAATTCATTAATCCAAGAGGTTGAACAATCACATTTGGGACCACTGTTGTATTATAGAATTCAACCATAAGATCCCTTAATTGTATCTAATGAATTATTGTTGCATCTTGCAACGTTTTTCCTTGATTATTTTATCTCATTTTATTTTAAGTTTTAGATTTTCTTTCATACCTTATACCTACCTGTAGTAGATCTATTTTGCTATTTCCCTGATTTAGAAGTGAAACACCACTAATTTTGGCCTAGCACTTTGAAAATGACTCAAGCTCTTTCGAGCATTTGGAGATGAAATTTAACTAAGGCATGGAACTCATGCCCAGCTTGCTCACACTATCAAGCTAGCTTATCCTCAGCATGAGTAACTTCGACAGCTTCAAAATTAAGTCAAAGATGGTCCAATCTGAAGGTGCAAGCCATCCTCAAGGGCCACTAATGTCAACTCCAAGCTTCTGCATTCAGGGATTCAAATTTCAGCGTCAATAGATTCAAATTTTCTCACTCATGCTGAGGTCATGCTGGCAGCATGAGTGCAGCGTGAGCAACTTTCAGAGCCCAAAACTGAGTTGAAACGATCTGATTCCAAACATCCAAGTCATCCTTAAAGTTCATCATTGACAAAATTCAAGTTCCAGCCTCCAGAATTCCAGATTTTAGTTCAAATTTGCAATTTTTTATAGCTCACGCTACACTCACACTAGCAATGTGAGTCCAGCATGAGCTACCCAAAATGGTCCAAAACAGGGTACATCGAGCTCAATTTTTGATTTTTAGATCATTCCTAAGGTCAGCCACATAGTCAGATAGCAGTTGCACTCAACAAATAGGCTTCAAAATCAAAATTTGGTGGAAAGTACGTCATTCTGGCTCACTCACGCTGAAGTCACGCTGGCAGTGTGAGTGTAGCGTGAGTGTAGCGTGAGTGTAGCATGAGCATGCTGAGGACATGCTAAGGAAAAATCAACTCATGTTGGAAGTCCTGATCAAAAAAAGATACCTCAAACTACCACAAAATCACCCAGACCAACATCTTGCAGCATTCAATTTAGAGATTAAGAAGTTTCAGGTGAGCCGGAGTCAATTTCTCTTATTGTACATTATCATTTCATTGTAAATTTTCATCATTTGTGAGCTTGTCAAGCTCTTATGCTCTGAATTGTATGTGCTTCCATGAGCATAAGCTAGCTTAAGTAAGCTAATGCACGTTGTAAGATACAATGCACCTGGTCAAAAACATAGCTTGCCCACACACGTCCAACTCACATACAATTGTCCATTGGACACGTGTCACTTGATCCATTTTCCTCTCAATTCTCAGCCATTGATTCCATCCATGAATTATGTGCCCCAACCTAGCCAGACCCTATAAATACCTTGTCAATTCACATAAACATGGTTGGCAATTTTGAAGGTTGACAACTTAGGAAACTCAGACCAGCAATCCTTGGGCGCTCGGGCACACTTGACTCCTAGCATCCAAGAACTAAAACACATCACATCACCCTAGGGCTTGGCGCTTGACTTGTCATCTACATGTGCAACTATGCTTTGACCAGTGCACATCTTTTCTAAGCAATACAATACAATTAATTTTTCCATCCATTATATTGTTTGCTCTATTTTATGTTCAATTTACGTTTTGTTTACAATACCAGTTTTGCATATGTTTCTGTTTACATTTTGTGCGGACTATTTACATTTTAAACATCAGTTATGATAACCCCAGTGCAGGCCATAGTTTACGCTTGGGGAAGTCCTTGGTTGATTTGCATGTAGACCATCCAAGGCACTGTGCCTTCATTTTCTTTTCCAGCTTGCCCTTGGGTGAAGGTAGGGTTAGCTGTGTTTGCCCGATGATCTTTTGGTATTTTTTTTCCCTTCCAGCCTTACATCGATGATTTAGATCAGTATAGTAAATTGGCACTAGAAGGAGGGCCACCTGTTAAATGCTACATAGATCAAGTGCTAAAACTGAGCTTAGCTTGTCAAGCTACCTTACACACACACAGCTTGACT
Organism: Gnetum montanum; assembly: GCA_015680685.1. NCBI lineage: Eukaryota > Viridiplantae > Streptophyta > Gnetopsida > Gnetales > Gnetaceae > Gnetum > Gnetum montanum. Next base: position 429,419 of record MNCI01020745.1, on the reverse strand, counting down.
TACTCATGCTAAGCTCAGTCACTCACACTGAGACTTGCTCACACTGAGGTTACTCATGCTATGCCAGTTACACATGTTGTGCCAGTTACTCATGCTATGCTAGTTACTCACGATGTGCTAGTTACTCATGCTGTTAGTTACACATGTTGTGCCAGTTACTCATGTTGTGCCAGTCACTCACACTGTGCTAGTTACTCATGTTGTTAGCTTGCTAACATTGACAAGCCTAGTTTGCTCATGCTACTATGGAATCTTCCAACATTCTCACACTAGAACAATATAACTTCATCTGTGTGAAAATCCAAGCCAACTTGCCTATCGATCACATGGAAAGAGAGGCAAAGGGAAACTATGAGCTCATCTACAAGGGAGGTCATGAGTTCACTCCCTTAACATTTGACATAATTCCCCTTTATGAGACCCATCATCGACTCATATCTCAACTTCTCATGGCAAGGAGTCAAGCCTTATAGCCACCTCTGATAGAGCCTCTAAATGGAAAGGAGAAAGATGAATTTGCCACCCAATATGAGCATGGGGATTCGTACCATACCGTCAGTCCTCACACCTATACAAACCCATTATTCCAACCTTTCCTGGAAGGAACCATGCTTCCTCCTTCATCTGCATACATGCAAGGACCAGCTTCTCAACAAGAAGTACCAACTTCCACGTCCATCCATTACATACCACAAGTACAAACCCATGGGGCACCTCTGACTACTTCAGTGCAACACATTCAGGATGTCACCTCACAACCTATGGATGGGCAGTGGGTTTCACCAACTATCTAGCAACACCAATCTACTCTCTATAACATACCACACCCTCTAATCCCATCTCTAAATGTTGCTTGACCACAACAACCAACAATCCAACAGTATCCCTTACAACAAAAAATGCAACAATTGAATTACTACCAATCACAATCCATTGAACCCATCGGTCTGCCTACCACCCAAGAGTGGGTAGATACATAGAAAATAATGCACTTGTTAACTAAAAAGGTAAAGTGCCTTAAAACCCCAAACACTAAGGAAATCAGGGTGTTGGACTTCTACCAAGATGATCCAATCCACCCTTCAGTTCCACCATTAACCTTGCCAAAGGGAATCTCATTACCTCAACTAACAAAGTACAATGGAGAAGGAGATCCAAATGCCCATTTAGTAACATTTTGACTAAAAATGTCTACTACTTCAGGCTTGGCCTCATGCAATTCTATGAGTTTTTTCTATGTCCTTAACGGGAAAAACCTTAGAATGGTACCGACCCTTACCCCATAACTCCATATCCTCTCTGGAGGATTTGTTACATCAGTTCGTTACCCATTTTAAATATAATCTAAAAACTGAAGCCACACTAGATAGCTTGATTTAGATTAAATAGGCACTGCTAGAGCCAATAAAAAAATTCATCCAAAGGTGGAGCACAGCTGTGAATGAACTCCATGAGCCCATACTTGAGACATACCTGCTCACCATCCTTAAGGTGACCGTAAATGACTTTGTTAAATTGAAACTCTATTATCTGAGTGCTCATACTTTGAGTTAAGCATTCGCACAAATTAAGAACATAGAAGAGGTAGTGCAATCAAGTAATGACCCAACTTGTGTGGCCTACAGAAACCAACACACTTGCAAGCAAAACACAATAGTGGCAACAGTGACCACAAGCACAAAAGCAACCAACTAGGGCCCAACAGCTAAGCAACCCAAAGCCCCAGTTGACAAATNCAACTAGGGCCCAACAGCTAAGCAACCCAAAGCCCCAGTTGACAAAGCTACCAACTTTGGTGCCAACTCACTTACATCAGTAGGGGCCACCCCAAGGCCTAACTTTTAACACAAGGACCACTCAAAGTATACACCATTACCGATGCAACCCTCTCAACTATTGGAGCAACTCTTGAAAGCTGGGCAAATCCAACACAAACACGTGTCGGTGATTACCCGCCAAAAACATGATAGGTACTACGAACTACTAAGGAACCCCACATTAGCAATACCAATTGAGCCCCAGTCCCACAACATTTTAAATTGGACCAATATTGTCATTACCACCAGGTGTCTGGTCACAGTATAGCCAATTGTCATGCTTTGCAAGATGACCTACAAAGAATGATAGAACAAGGTCAATTGGTGATCGACATGGTGAGTCAATCCAACATAGATGATGCCTCCTATGTTATAAACTCAATTAGCATAGGTGGCAAGCCCAAACCTATGAAACAACCTTTTGTAATCTATGTGCCTCCTAACAAGGTAAGGGTCCTTGTAGCCTCCACAAGCAAGGGGCCTCCCTCTGTTCTTAAAGTGCCATCTCAGGCACCCACAACACCCTTTGTGGTCAAGGTTCCATAGCAACTGTCTGCTAAGATGTTAAACTGGCATGACCCATCCACTAAGATGTTAAACTAGCATGACTCATCTGCTAAGATGTTAAACTAGCATGATGTAGCAACAAAAATTGCTAGGCAACCTTTCGTCGTCAAGGGGCTATGACAAGTTAGTCACACAACAACCCCTAAAACAACTCCTAAGCCACCCTTTATCATAAGGGTGCCACAACGTGGTGGACCCTCACCTACCCAAAGCCCAATAGTGGGCAACATCTTGATCCCTCCTCCTTCAAGGGTTGAGCCCACTAGCAACCTAGGTAGGCCCACCAGATGGCAACACAAGAGGACAAACGAGCATCTTGCAACCCCCATGGCCAAAGCAAAGGCCACAACCAGCAAACAACAACTGAACACTAGGGCCCCTACCCCCAAGCAGGCCAACCGAACTAAGCCCAAGTCCCCTATGCAAGAGATCTTTCTTTCAAACCACATGGAGGAAGTTAAGGCTAACACAATGGCTAATGACAAGGACTTCGTAGCTGCACTAACCTAGGTAAAACAAATGCTCAAGCAAAAGAACACAATGTTTAGCTTGTATGACCTAGTCATGACCTCATCTGCTCATTGCCAAGCATTGGCCTAGGTCTTGGCCTCCATTCCTGTTATGGAAAACATCCCTGCAAATGAGCCATCCATCCATGCAACAATCTTGCCCCCTACACCACAAGAATCAGGTTCAACAACCTTAGCATTTCGTGATGATGTAGTCAAAGTCAACCTCACACGAGGAGAGGTCACTACAGCTTCACTATCCATTAGCATTCGTATTGGACAATGTAGCATCCGTAGGGTACATGTTGATGATGGTGCAGCAACAAACGTAGTCTTGTACTCTGTCATCAACAAACTAGGCCTAGCAAATGAAATCAAGCCAACCAAAATCACATGTTTAAAATCCTTCAATGAATCATGTGTCACAATCAGGGGTACAATCAACTTAACCTTCATGGCAGGAGAGAAATTCCCCACTAGTGCAGATTTCACTGTCATAGAGGAGACACTAGGTTTCAACATGATTCTAGGTAGGCCTTGGCTAGCCCAACTAAGGGTCATCTCCTCTCCTATCCACCAAGAAATCCACCTTCCATACAAAGGTGGTCAAGTTATCATCCATGGTGATAACGTTTCCTCTTCGACTATCCACAACATAGAAATGATGAAAGTTTTGGAAGAAGAGTTTCTTAGTGGTACACCTACGGTAACCAACAAAACGCCTTAGGCTAACACACCCGAACAAGTGGTTGAAGCCAATAACTTCCCAGAGGATCCTAAGCCTTGCACACTCCCTAATCCATGCCCGATTAGGAAGCAACTACATGACCAAGACTTTTCCTTGGCCAAAAATGTGCTAGATGCTTGCCCACCCTTTTCCTCCACTTGTCATGCATTTTGACATTCATTTACATCACACTAGCCTATGCATTTACATTTTTCCCACTCACTTAGATGACACATTTTTCTTTGTTTACACATTCATCAACTTAGTTTACACATTGCATTTGAAAAATATCATACAAAAAAAAAGAGCATAAAACTACAAAAACACATGGCCCGAAAAGGCCTTAAACTAGCCTATGGCCCAAAATGGCCTAGAACTATCACTTTTTGCATTTCTTTTCTTTCATTCATACATTTCAACTCTATGTACAATAGGTTTCACTTGATGTTGTTTCTTCCCAGTTGGTTTTTGCAAGATCTCATAGGCACATAGCATGACCATGCATGCAGCATCACACTTTACACAAGAAAGGTAAGCACTAGTCTACTATGACTATAAACTGGCATAGAAAGTCTTGGAGTCATGAAAGTAAACTGACACCATAGAGTTCTTTCTGGTATGACACTAAACTACCACATCTATCTGCCATGACGTGAAACTAGCATCTAGAGTCCACTAAGACTATAAACTGGTTTGCCTCTTCACAGTTCGCTACGACTATAAACTAGCAATGCACCATTCACTACCACACTAAACTAGCACCATGCAAAGGGTTATGACGTGACACTAACCTGCAAAAATCTGCTAAGACTATAAATTGGCGACATCATCGATGACTAGGCAAAAATTGAAAAGATGTGTTGCTGTAATTGGCTACACTTGTTCCACAAGAGACTTGCTGCATAATTCGTCTCATGGGCCTTGATCAAGCTGATGTTGTTCATGATTCTGTCTACCTTGAAATTGCACATAGTGGCTCCATCTCCTTGGCTATTCTCAAGTTTAAAGTGCTTAGTTAACCATTTTGTTTGTGGTTTTCTTGTCTTCTTGGAGTTGTATTTGCAGGATGACATGCCTGAGGCAATCGTGCATAAATGCACTTCATCATGACGATAAGGTATCACATTCTTCCTAACGCTTGCAACTGGGTTAATCAACTCATTCATAAGGACATTTACTACTCCTGATACATTCCCTTTTCCCCATCATGTTCCCTTTGTCCTATTTAATTATACCCCCTAGATACATTCTAATCTCCCAAAGCTCTTGATATATTATTTCACACTGTAACTCTCTAAGCAGTTGCAACGCAAGACACAGTACACAGTACATGATACAAAATGCAAATGCACGAGCACGAGCATAGCACTGAAAGCAAGCTCTTTCAAAAAGACCAAAAAATAAAAAAACAAAAAGATAAGAAGAAACAAACAAAAAAAGAAAAATAACAACAAGGTCAAAGATAAAAATACACCGAAAAGGTCTTCATGATCCCGTTAACATTATAGACCAAAGACTATTGGCTATTCTCATACAAGCCCCAAGCGAGAAGGTAATTGTCTTGGAAAATAGTTACACTCTTGTCTCAAAGAGATTATGTTGCACATCATCACGTGGATTTTGGTTGTTTACAATGGGCCCTGTAAACATTCTATAAGAGTCTTGTTTCTCCAAAGAACGCACATCCTATGTCTTGGCTCCAAGTCTACTAAAAATCGGCTATTGACAAGGACCAAAGATATAGCTTGTTCACGTGAGAGCATTCCTATCTCACAATTTCAATAGCAATTATATCCCTTGATTAACTCTTGATTTCTCCAGTTACAACCAATCCCCTTGTATCTTGAATTGTACTTCCCCAACCCCATGTACTTTTGAACACGATGCAATGATGTCCAGCTAAGGGCCAACGGTTAATGCTTGGTACTTGGTTATTCATGGTGTTTTGCATNAGCTAAGGGCCAACGGTTAATGCTTGGTACTTGGTTATTCATGGTGTTTTGCACTTCTTCGTCAATGCCTCTTAGGTGAATTCCTCCAGACATCAACAAATAGGGGCCAATGAAACACCACTAATTTCTGCCTAGCACTTTGAAAATGACTCAAGCTCTTTCAAGCATTCAGAGACAGAATTTAACTAAGGCATGGAACTCATGCCCAACTTGCTTGAGCCAGCTTGCTCACACTATCAAGCTAGCTTGCCCTCAATGTAAGTAACTCCGATAGCTTCAAAATCAAGTCAAAGATGGCCCAATCTGAAGGTGCAAGCCATCCTCAAGGGCCACTGATGTCAATCCAAGCTTTAGCATTCAGAGATTCAAATTTTAGTGTCAAAAGATGCAAATTTCCTCACTCACACTAAGGTCAAGCTGGTAGCGTGAGTGCAGCGTGAGCAACTTTTAGAGCCCAAAAATGAGTCAAAACAATTTGATTCCCAATGTCCCAGTCATCTTTGAAGTTCATCATTGACAAAATTCAAGTTCCAGCCTCAAGAATTCCATATTTTAGTTCAAAATTGCAAGTTTGTGTAGCTCACGTTGCACTCACATTGGCAGCGAGAGTCCATCGTGAGCTACCAAAAATGATCCAAAATAGGGTACATAAAGCTAAATTTTTGATTTTTAGATCATTCCTAAGGGCAGCCACACAGTCAGACAGCAGTTGCACTCAAGAAACAGGCTTCAAAATCAAAATTTGGTGAAAAATACGTCAGTCTGGCTCACTCACGCTGAAGTCATGCTGAGGTCATGTTGGCAGTGTGAGTGCAGCATGAGTGTAGCATGAGAACACTAAGGACATGCTAAGGCAAAATCAACTCACACTGGAAGTCCTGATAAAATCACCTAGATCGACATCTTGTAGTGGTCAATTTAGAGATTAAGAAGTTTCATGCGAGCTGGAGTCAATTTCTCTTGTTGTACATTATCATTTCATTGTAAATTTTCATCATTTGTGAGCTTGTCAAGCTCTTACACTCTAAATTGTATGTGCTTCCATGAGTGTAAGCTAGCTTAAGTAAGCTGACGCATGCTGTAAGATACAATGCACCTGGTCAAAAACGTAGCTTGCCCACACACATCCAACTCACACACAATTTTCCATCGGACACGTGTCACTTGATCCATTTTCCTCTCAATTCTCAGCCATTGATTCCATCCATGAATTCTGTGCCTGAACCTAGCCAAACCCTATAAATACCCTATCAATTCACATAAATAGGGTTGGCAATTTTGAAGGTTGACGGCTTAGGAAACTCAAACCAGCAATCCTTGGGCATTCGGGCACACTTGACGCCTAGCATCCAAGCACTTATAAAACACATCACATCACCTTGGCGCTTGGCACTTGACTTGCCATCTACACATGCAACTACGCTTTGACTAATGCACATCTTTTCTATGCAATATAATGCAATTAATTTTGCCAGCCATTATATTGTTTGCCCTGTTTTATGTTCAATTTACATTTTGTTTACAATACCAGTTCTGCATACATTTCTGTTTACATTTCGTATGCACTATTTACATTTCAAACATTAGTTATGATAACCCCAGCGCAAGCCATAGTTTACGCTCGAGGAAGTCCTTGGTTGATTTGCATGTAGACCATCCAAGGCACTCTACCTTCATTTTCTTTTCCAGCTTGCCCTCACGTGCAGGTAGGGTTAGTTGTGTCTACCCGACGATCTTTCAGTGTTTTTTTTCCCTTCTAGCCTTACACCAACGATTTAGGTTAATACAAGAAGTAACATCTATTTCTATTTTTTAGATTTGATTTTAACTAATGCTTTACCCTTTTTCTAGTCACATATACACTTTGTCTTTTTGTTAGATTTCATTCTATATAACATTAGTTACATTACATTACAAATACAATAGTTTACATACACAACATCCACCTCACTTCTAATTACTATTCCACAAAATATTTGATGAAAACATGTCTTAGGTTATTAGAATTTTTGACAATCTATAAGTCCCTTTTTGATTTCAAGATATAATATTTGAACAATTTTGTGGCCATAGGCTACCTAACTTATATTGTATAGGGTTGTTTTGAATATAATTATGATAATTCTTACTAAAAATAGGGAAAATGTAGAAGAAAATGAAAAAGAAACTTTCTTAATGTGGGAATAATGCATTTGGGTCATCCTTTGAGGATTCCTTGAAGTTATCTTTCTTCAACATATATTTCTTATAGGCAATCTAGCATTGCCATCATAATAAGGTCTATACCTAGTTGGAAGGGATGGCCAGTTATTTTCTTGTCTCACTTCACCTAGCACCTATTGCTCACCTATATTGGTTCTATAACTCTATGCTAATACAACTTCTAATTCTCAGGTATAAATACCTCAAGTTAAACCTTCAAAGTTCACTTTAAGAGACATATCCATTATTACAACATGTCCTTTTGTGGTGGGGGATGTTAGAACCTAAAATAAGTGAAACATAGATACATCCTAAGATACATAGTCCAATTAAAACTTTATATAACTTAGAATTGCACACAAGAATCAAACTTATGACCTAGAGCTTCCAAACTAAGTGTCTTACTATTAGGCTAACATCTCATTTTGACAACATGTCCAAGCCATTTCATAATCATGATGGTATCACCTTATAATAAATGATGTTATTATTGAGTCTTATTACTATAATGACATCATTTGTTATAAAGTGACACCATCATGATTATTAAATGGCTCCATCTGAGAATGGAGACATGACAAAATACCCTTCCTAGCTTTTATTCCCAAGGAGAGGAAGTTGGAAGGGTATCAAGTTCTATAAAAAGAATAATAATATTAAAAAAATAAGAGTACATTAGATCATTGAAAATAGAATTTAAAGAAAAAGCCTAATAGTTTTGAGAATGACTTTTCAAGTTTTTATCCTTATAACTAATCTTGAAAAATCTTCTGTAGGATAGGAAAAGGATTACGCCTTGCCCTTATTTAGAAGCATCCTTATAGGTTTTTACTTCTTCCTAAAGGATTTCTTGTAAATAAAAGGAGAAAAATCTCTTTAACGAAAAAAGAATATATCAATTAAAAATAAAGAAAAAATAGTAACAAAAGCTAAAAGCTTCTCATCCTTAAGCCTCCAAAACAAAAAGGAATTATTACTATAATAAATAAATTAATTATTTAGCTTTCATTGGGAACTTTTTTGCTGAAAGTTATAGTTGCAAAGTAACATATTTAAGAATATAGTATTTGAAACATGAATAGATATCATAGTTATGATTTTACTAGTAAAAAATAACTTCATGTTGAAGCTTCCAAATAGAGTAGAATAAAAGGGATTGAAGACAATTCCAAATGCAAAGAAAAATAGTAAATAAAGTAGAATGATCACCAAGAATGACTTTATTGATGATAATTCAAAGTTATTAAAAATTCTAGATATTCATTTCCAAGCATGAGAAAAATAGGACACAAAAAAACATGAAAAAATAAGTCTTCACTTCTATAAAAATAACATTAAGGAAAAACATGTCTCACATGTTTAAGATGAGTAGAGATAGAAAGACTTTGAGAAACAAGACATTATAAAAAATAGGAATTTTAGAAAATGTAGGAGCTCTCCAAATATCTTTCATTTTCCTCATCCAAAAATGTGATGATAATTAAATTTTCCAGGTCTTACTAAATTTTTTACAAATAAAATCATTCTTTCTAATAATTACATAAATAAATTTTAAATTAAAATGACACTTATATCTACCATTCTTCTAAAAAATATTTGGAAAAGCCTAATTCAAATTATTTTCAACTTTAAATAAATTCTAAAGATTAGAAATTAATTTTTGAAAATTAATTTTTCTCTTTCTATTCAAACCATAGAGGCTAGAAGCTTCATTCCAAGTAATCCATCTATCATGCTTACATAAACAAGAAACTATAGTGATATCAAATCTACTCCACGTAGTAGATAATCTAGATGCATTAGTATCCCAAGATCATTTATTTTAAACAAAGCTACCATAGGCTAATTTTTTAAGCATATTTTCTGAAACTGTAATATGATTGTAATTCCAATAATTACTAAGCTTGCATAATGTCTTCCAAATTTGTTTAAGAATTGGAGAACTAGGAATAGAAATGGCCTGAGGAAAAAGAAAATAGTGAAGTAAGTTATTAGAAGACCAAATATTATCATTATTATATTTTCTTTGCATAAGTCTATATCTTAAAAGCACCATCTAAACATCATTTCGATTAATGCACTTTGCAATTCATTTTGTTATAAGAGAAATAGTCTAGTTATAACACTTAATGAGATACAGTCCTTCATTTTCCTACTACTAGTGCAAATATCCCAAGCAACTCTAGAAAAATATTTTCTATGTTACTTAGTAGACCAAAGAAACCAAAAAATAATATGATCAATTCTATTAAAAGAAGGTTTAGAAGAAGCCTAACAACTAGAGTAATAAACATAAGGTGATTGAAGCATTTACTTAATAACTAAAACTTTGTCAATAAGGGTGAACTTTTTTTCTTTCCATTTCTCAAGCTTCTTTTCACTTTTATCAATTACATAATTCCATAAAACAATTAAATTAGGCTTAAAATAAAAAGAAATTCCTAACATTTTGAAGACAATATTTTTTCAAGATTTTCTAGGTACTAAGAGTAACCTAGATAACATGCAATAATCCTCTACTCTAGTTGAAAGTGTATTTAATATATTGCAAAGAATTCTTAATCATAAAAAAAATAATCATTTACAAAGTGCATGTTAAGCAATTATGTACTTTGATCATCAATTGAAATTCCCTTAATGAAATATCTTTGTAGATCATAATTGATGAGTGACGAGGTACCCCTACACTCAACCATATGAATTCACAAAGCGTTCACACATGATTCGATCAAATTTCATGGACTTTATCATTTTTGGTGCACTAGTCTTCTAGGAAGTGAATCTTGCCTTAAGGTTAATCATCGTCTTCCTAATTACACTTGTGATGTATAGTGGTATGGTTAAGTGTAATTGAGGCATCTAATTTTTATCATTTTGTACTTTTATGGTTTTGATACTTAAAGAGAGATAAAGTGTTAGGCTAACTAGTTTAATTTAACTAATTAACTAATGTCTAGATAGTCCTAACATAAGCATCCAGTCCCACTTTTTGTACATGTCTTAAATCCACATATCCACTACTGGGCAACCAAGCGCTACGCTATTGGGCATACCAAGAAATAACACTGTTGGGATTACCAAGAGAATATCTGTTACGCTCAAAGTGGTCATACTTATGTGTTTAATCTATCTTACTTAATCACTTCATTAACTTAATTACTAGAAACATTTAATAAATAATTGAAAACATTAAATGCTTAAATGAAATAATCAATCTATCCAAAGCACTGCAAGGTTTATCAAAAAGCTCATCTTTATTACAGCATACATTGTTGTGCTCAAGTACAACAATGCTTGAATAAAGATTCATGCACTCAATGACTCCTACTATAGGCACTTGGGAGAAAAAATCCAACTTTCAAATGGAAAAACTGTGAGAGCTTCATTGAAACTAAAATCTCTATGGCCATAAATGTGGTTGGTAGGCACATATTTATAGCTAAAACTTGACATTGCATCAATAGGGCCTCGTTAACACATGATAAGATGCATTAACTAGGCCCATTCGATGAGGTCTTGTCAATGAGGCCTTGTCGATGCAACCAACCAAACATGATTCATCATACCCCCATGACTAAATGAAAACTTGTCCTTGAGTTATTTTACAAAATTGGGAAGGTATGAGATTATTGATTAACTTTTCTCAAACAAAACAAACTAATTAACTTGACAAAAAATTGAGTGACTAGGTGTATGAACCAACACATTACAAAAAATTATGGTGTTTAGGACACAAAATTGAACACCATGACACAACTCTTCAAAACTAAATAGCATGTTCCTTGATGACATGAAGTTGGGTGGAGAATATTAGATGGTCCAAGGTGATGGTGGCTCTTGAGGATCCGAGGGACCTTTACCAACATCACGCATAGGTGGTGGTTAAGGTGGCTATAGCTATCTTGCTACTACTGCAACTTTAGGCAAGAGGCAAAAAGCATCTAGTAGTGCTTTTATTTTCTCCCCCTTACTTCTAGGATCATGCACCATCCATGCAGCTTCACTAATATGGATTGGAATAGGCACATCCCAAGGACACAAGATTGCTAGAAACAGCTCCTTGGCATTGATGAACTAGGTAGTGAACTATTTGCATTCAATGTTGAATGCCCTGACTGTGTCCTTTAGATCCAAGTTTTCATTCATCCATTTAGCTAGGTTCTCAACAATTGATCGTTGAGCTCAAAACTATGCTCTAAGAACTTTGAGTTCAGCATTTGCTGTCTCAAGCTTCTACTTGGTGTCTTTGTGATGCTTGAATGTTGCCTCGCATAACAAATATGAGCTAGCCACTTGCTTCTCCAACTCTAACCGAGGTTATCTAGTAGTTAGCATTGCCAAGTTTACACATGAAGATTGGCTAGTTTCTTATATTTTGTCATTTTTTCAATTTGCAACTCCTCCAAGAAGATCTCCACTTTGTTGTAGGCATTGATCCCATCAATGATGGGCTACCACATTTCCCTTCCTTGTTGGAGTTTCTAGAGGGCTTCATTCATTTTTGCCTTTTCCATTTGAATGTGTTTTTCATTGACTTCCTTTTGCAAGCCAACCTGGTCTCTGTAGTAAGCCTTCACTTTTTCAAACTTAAGGGCCTCATTCTTCTAAGTAGTGATCTTGATGGCAGACTTCTAACTCAAGGCATGCACTTCCTCCATTGATAGATTTCAATTTTCTATGGCCAATCTCCTTAATTCAGTGTTCATTGCTCCTACTGTTGATGAATAAATTCCTACACTTGGTCCTTCTGAATATTAATAGTGCATAGGCAATGACTTTGTACAGTCATGGTCTCATTCTCTTGGTTCATCTATATCAAGTCCTTTTGAATTAAATACATTTTTCCTTTAGCTATGGACTAGTTGAAAAAGGCCATAACTACCTCCTCCTTAGCCTTATAGAATCATTCTTAAAGCTATTTGAAAGCTTCATCTCTTGTTATTACTAGGTTGAGGATTGTATGATCTACAAGTTGGGCACGTAGTTTGGCAACCTCTATAGTGAAGCATTGATTTCATTATTGAGCCATTTCAAGTTGCCCCTCCAAAATAATGCACTTGCCAATTGCATTTAGTAGCTCCAATTGGGTTGCAATGATGTCTTTTGAAAAATCAAAGAAGTCTTGAATCATTTACCCAATTCTTACCAATTATTCCAACAATTCTTCATGATGGGCTATGTTTAACTTTCCACTAACGATGCTTGTGGACATCTACACATCTTGAAGTGTAGATAAATTTGGTATAGATGCCATGGGTGCATTCAATGCTTCAATGACATGATCAACAATCACTTCAACCACTGTTTCCTACCCTTGGTGCTACATCACCAAGACAGTTGCTCCTTCACCTTCCTCCAAATGCACAAATAAGGTGGCAGCATTTCCAAAGATTTCTAGGAATAAATGATGTTGAGATAAAGACATCGTCACCTCTCAAGCATTAGGATCTGACCTTGCAGGTAGCTGTGTTTTTTGGACAAAGAAAATTGAATCACCCCTCTACATCTAGCCAATTGTTCAAGCCACCTCATTAAGATGAATCATTTCTAGTTGGTATACAGATGGATGTGACCCACTCATTCCTACACATTGCTCTTGTTCACTCAAGAGCTATTCTTAGATGTTGTGTAGACACTCGATGGCTACGTGGGCCTCCAATGTTATTTCTTGAGTGGATGGTGGTGGTAGCTACTCCTCTTCTTGGGTTGTTTTTGGCATCTTCTCTTTCATGATCTTGAACCATGAGGCCAAAGGAGCATGCCTGATGATATCAGGGGAGTAGTGAACAATGCTTGCCCTTTTGTAAAGTTTCTGAATGAGGCATGGAAAGGGCAGGGTTTTTCTTCCACATTCATTTTCCTTGAAGCACTTCTTGATCTCTAAATAGATCAGTTGTGGAAGGTTGATGGAAAATTTCCCACTTAGAATAGTGCATGCTCAGGTGGAGAAGGTAGTTACCTTGCTTAGCCTCACCATTGGATTGGGGTGATAGGCTGCAATTTTGAAATAAATTTGCTTTGCTAGTGTGAGTGCATTGTACTCCTTACAGTTATCCTTGTAGCATTGCTGGGTCCACTCTCTCTTAGCCTCAAGATCATCCTTCATGGATAGTTCTGCCAGCTATGTCCTAGTGTTAGGTAACCCAAGTACCTGTGCAATAGCTTTGACTGAGTAGGACATTTGAATGTCCTTGATTTTGATAATGGACCTCAACCTTTGATTATTCTAGAAGAGGTATGTCTCTCCCATGTACCATTCCCCACTAGATGTGATGATTGGCCACATGGGAGAGGTTTGTACTTGAGTCTTGACATCTGCTGGAGCTTTCTCAAGGAATGGCCCAAAGTTAATCTCTTGAATGACTGATTGTTGACTTTCTTAGGACTTGATGATGTCAAGATAGGCCTGATTTAAGGTAACCTTAAGGCTTGGTGTGGGTCCAAGCACTTCTCCTCATTGTAATTGTTTAGTAGGCACTTCTTCTTTTGGAATCTATCACACAGATTCCACTTCAAATTCCTCACAAAGAGGTTTCTATTGCATGTTTTTCTTCTAGTAGTTCTTGGGCTTGTTCTTGTTGGTCCCTTCCAGCTCTGGGCCACTTCTCCTATGATTGAGAGGGTTCTCCTTCCTATGGGCATTTCTATTTTTCTGCCATCTATAATTACAATGAGACCATGTGTTAGCAATCATTGTGTAACTTAAAGTAATTAGGATACCTTTATCTCTAAAGGATAGTTACACTTGGCTAAGTTATGATTATGGCTAATTTAATTATTTCAATTATTATTTATTTATGTGTTATCATTAATAAATCATCCCGGAGGTTGTTGGAAGGGTTAACTATTGAAAAAGTTGATATTTATATGTTGTTAAGGTTATTAACCCTTTGGGAGAGTTCAAAAAAGTTTCAAAAAATTTTATCAATTTTTCATTGGAAACCTTAAGGTTTGTGGCCCCCATGATAAAGATCTTACCTTTGGTAAGTGCAGGATTGAAAAACAAAGTGATTTGGATAAACGGTTGGGAAGTTATTGGCTCTGGAAGGTTTTGGGCTCTAAAAAATTGCAAAAACTCCCTGTGTGTTATGAGAAAATGAAAAAAAATTGCAAAGTGTTTAGTGGTATATATAGGCTTTTTGGGTTGCGTCAACGAGACCTCATCAATGTAGCTATTGACCACCATTGATGACCATTGACTTTGGTCAAACTTGCAAAATACGAGTTTTTGAGTGAAATTAGTGTCAAATGAAAACTTAAAAAGCTAAGAACAATATGAAAACATGAGAAGATGGTGTTGAATCTCATAAATTTGGAAAAATGAAGACAAATTGATTTGGGAGATGAATAAAATAAAAGGTTAAGGAGCATTGAGTAGAATACCCAATGGACTATGCAAAAGATAGGATTGTGGCAATGTCAAAGGTAAGGAACCTTAACTAACTAGGCCAAGAGCTATGCAAGTGGGTCCTTCCCATGGTAGGCTCATGCCCTTTTTGCCCTTGCATAACCTCAACTGAAGAGTTCATGGGCCTCATATTTGATTTAATGGCATGACAAGTTAAGGACCAACTAGAAAGAATCTACTCAAGGATCCAAACACATCAGACTAAGACATAGAGCATAACATAGAACATGGCAACGTAGGTATGGAAACATGGATGAATGATAGAGAAGGTGGAATTGAGTTTCGAATTAAGGTCATAAGAATTCCCTAGTGGAATTTATGTTTAAAATGACCTAAGAAGATTCATCCTCAGTCTAGACCAAAACTAGCTACTTTTAGAGACTTCGCATCACCACACTAAGACTGATCCATCCACTCGAGACATAAGAGTGCTTTCACCAGACAACCATCATTTCATAAAGAGAAGAAAAGAAAGGAGTAGGAAGTGGTAGAGGACCTTAGTTATATGGAACCTTTAGGCATAGGTGCATGTCTTTTGGATCCCATAACTAGTGCTTGTAGCCCATTTATTTATCCAAGTGACGTGCTTTGAATTCCCATGGGTTTTTTTTTTTTGAATGGGAACCACACCATACAAGGACTTATTCATGTCTAAAGGATGTGCTTTGAATTCCCATTATTTTATTTTATATTGAATTTTTTGAATTTTTGGATGGGAACCACACCATGCAAAGGCTTTATTTGACTTCCTATTAGTGGGTGGTATAGAATGGTAAGAAGCTCATGAAAAACACTCAAGCACTCAAGTAAGTAAAAGAGTACAAAGTGTATTGAGTCCCCCTTAAAGTCACACCCTTTACGAACCTTTGAATCCTTCCCAGTTCCAGAACTACCAATGTCACCCATTGATTAAAAGTTTCTTTAATGGAAGGAACCTCAAATTCCTAGAACAAGGAAAACCGTAGAGTTTATTGAATGGGTGAATGATGTGGACTCACTGCCTATTCCATGAAAAATAAACCATGTCAAAGTAATTAGAGATTAGAATTCAAAAATAGAAACTAGACATCGACAAACACAACATTAAGCACAAACCATCATTAGTAAATAGTAACAGTGGCATTGTGTCCTGTGGTAATAAAGCAATTCTATTACCAAAAATAAGAAAATATCATACTTGAATGAAAAAAAAAACAAAATAAAATATATAATAAAGTGTAAAATAACCAATAAAGGTTCAAAAGAACTAACAATGATGTAAAATTAGAAAAAATTTTGAAAATCCAAAAATTTGTAAAATAAATAACTTGTACAATTAGAAAAACATGGAAGAAAAAAGAGTAGAAAAGCTATGAGGCCATATTGATGGTTAGCATAGATGGCCATCTCCCCCATGATTGATTTGGAAGGAGGAGATCCAAAAAATGGAATGTGGTTGTCCATCCATTGAGGTAGTAATTACATTGGCTTGTCTAGGTTCGAGGGTTTTACTTGTTGGATGTTGACCAACTACTTTTTATTCAGTCTTTCAATTTTGTAGGTTATCATGGACCCAAAGGGAAAGGTTTGATCAATTATATAAGGTCCCTTCCACAATGTTTGGAATTTTGTCTTCTAAGGTACATGTGTGAGGTTCTTGTAGAGAACCTTATCTCCTGGTTGAAGTTTTACTTTCCTAGTTTTGAGGTCATAACATTGCTTGTTGAATGCCTTGTTTACCTCATTCAAGGATAAGACCACTAATTGATTTTCATTTAGCACATTTGGGGTGATTAATCTTTCTCTTTGTGCTAGACTTAGGTCAAGATTTAGATCCTAGGCTATTGAGAGTGTACGAAGCTCGACGTCAATTAGAAGCATTGGAAGTTTCCTATACACTAACTCATAAGGACAATAGCCAATAGGAAGTTTCCATGTTGAATGATAAGCCTAGAGGGCATCATTAAGTTTTGTACTTCAATCCTTCCTATATTTGCTAATGGTACATGTTAATATTTTTGTGATCTCCTAATTGGTTACCTTTTCTTGATCGTTGGCTTAAGGGTGAAAGAGATGTTAATTTATGTTTAACCCCTAAGCATTGCATTAATTTTCTAAAAGTGGCACCTGTAAAATAAGTTCCATCATAAAAAATTAGTGAATGTGGTATTCAAAACCTATTTATAATATTTTGTTATATAAATTTAGTAGCAGTGGATGATGTACAATCGATTACAACTACTACTTCTACCCATTTTGTGCAGTACTCAATTGCTACTATAATATATGCCTTTCCATTGGACATGGGTGTGATGGAACCCATGAAGTCAATGCCCCATATATCAAAAGGTTCCAGTGGTTAAATCTACTATTGAGGACCTTCTATATGAGTGGTCATCCCCTCATCTCATTGACAATGTTCACAAGACTTAAAAAATTAGTAGGAATCCCTAACGATTGTTGGCCAATAGTACCTTGCCATCAGGATTTTTATGGTTGTGTATCTCCATGCATAGTGGCCTCTGCAAGGCCCTTCATGAGCATCCTAAAGAAAACATAGTTGATCTTCATTAGGAACAGACCAATGAATAAAGCCATCAACACACAACTTATAGAGATGTTTGTTGATTTCCATGAAGTATTTGACCCAATGAAGAAATTGTTTCCTCTTTATAAAATCCAAGTTTTTTGTATCTCCTAAGTGAGAAGATAGATGAGGATGCCATTATACCATGTTTCTTTTGTAGGAATTTGTTCACTTATTGCTTCTGTAAAGAGGATTTCATCTAAAAACTGATCAGAGAGTAGGCTCTCTTCCTCTTTATTATCCCATCTTAAGCAAGAGAGGTGGTCAATGATCACATTCCTGGTTCCTTTTCAATTTACTATCATGAGATTAAATTCTTGCAAGATCATAAGCCACCATATGACATGAGGGCTCACTGCTGGCTTATTCATGAGGAGGTAGATTGCACTGTGGTCTATGTTCACAAATACTTTGTAACCAAGCTCATAGTGCTTGAACTTTTCAAGAGCATACATCACTACCATTAACTCCTTTTCTGTGGTGGTGTAATTTAACTATGCTTCCATAATGCTTCAGCTTGCACAGTGGATGTAATATGGACATTTCTTATCATTCATTTGCATGAGCATTACTCCCAAGGCATAGTTATATGCATTCTCATGATGTGGAAGGGTTTGGACCAATCTAGTGCTTGTAGGATTAGTATTTCTACGAGTTTCTCTCTTAACTATTGGAATGCATGTTCACATTCCTTAGTCTAGATGAAAGGTGCATCTTTCTTTATAAGCTCTACCAATGGCTTTGCAATCTTAGAGAAATTCTCTATGAATTTTCAGTAGTAGCCAATGTGTCCAAGGAATGACTAAACATCCTTAATAGTCTCTAGTTAGCATGTTATTCCTTGGATGACCCTTCTCTTTCAGGGTCTACCTCAATCCCTTTTTGCAAAATTCGATGCCCTAGCATAATGCCTTCTTGGACCATGAGATGGCTCTTTTGCCAATTGAGTTGCAAGTTTGTTTCAACACATCTCTTTGATACTTGCTCAAGAAGGTCCAAGGCTTACTCAAATGTAGCTCCATAGATCAAAAAGTCATCCATGATGACTTATACACCACTACCAATCTGCTATTGGAAGATACTATGGACTAAGTGTTGAAATGTTGTAGGCCCATTGCATAGACTGAATGGCATCTTATGATATGTAAAAGTTCCCCAGGGACTCATTAATGTTTTCTTGGCTTGATCTTCTAGTACAATTTGGATTTGGTTATAGCCACTATAACCATCCAAGAAGCTATAATAATAATGCCCAGATATGATGTCAAATACTTGATCCATAAATGGTAATGGAACATGATCTTTAAATGTTGCCATATTTAATAGACTGAAGTCAATGAAGACCCGCCATTTGTCATCCTTCTGCAGCACAATTATGAGTGGGTTTACCCACTCACTATTTGTGATGGGATAGATGAACCCCACCTTGAGGAGTTGTTCAATTTCCTCTTTGATGATCCGCTTCAATTTGGGGTTCAGTCGACTTTGTGGGTACCTTCTAGGCTTCATGGTTAGGTTAGTGTAAATGCGATGTTGGCATATCCTTGGATCAATTCCTATTAGCTTTAGATATGACCAAACAAAGGCTATTGGCCACTTGTTAACTACCTTCAATAGCTTTTCTTCTTGTCCAAGAGCGATTTTGACATTAATTATGATCAATTTACCATTGTCTAAAAATGAATATTCCATGCTAGCTAGTAAAGTTTTTAGCTCTAGAGGCTTTTGCTTGAAGTTATCATGGTTTTCAACTCTCCCCAATAGGTACCATCATCCTCATTAGAGAGTTTGGAATGAAATTGTTTAATTTTGTCCATGCCTTCAACATACGCACACGTTAGGATCTTAGTTGGTTCCATGCATAATGTGTTGCTATCTGAGTTAGCTATCAGCCACTGGGTGCCCTCCTATTTTATGCCTACTACATATGGACACCTTTGAATGTTGATTTCTTGTGCACACTAATTGCATGCTTTAATGTGTGTACTTCTGATTAACCAAATATTTTGCATGCAATTACACTTGTTATTATTATACGTGATGCATGGAATATGCTTTTGCTCTATCTTGCCTAATTCATTTTCTTTAGATATTTCTAGAAATAGGTCCCTTATGCCCATGCATGTGTTGACCGTGCCTAACCAAACTCTTCCCATAATGATGGGGAAGTTACTTTTGTAGTTCTCAACCTTGATTACTAGAAAATTAGCAAGATAGGACCACCAACAAACTATGGTTACAATGTCTTCTACTAATCCTAGAGGGATAGTAATTAACTAATCTACCAATTCCAAATGGATGTTGCTCTTCTTAAGAGGTGATCGGTTCCAGGCCTTGTACATGTCATGGAAGATGAGATCAAATTTGGAACCAGAGTCAAGAAGATCCTTGCATGGCTCATGTCCAGAAATTTGTAGATAAATGAGTGGACTTTCTAAATTAGATCTTTTCATAAGAAGATTTCTAGCTTTGATCCATTCGAAAATAGCATGAGTTAGCATTATAGTATGAATCTTAGGTGGCACTTGGTTTGAAGGGCACTCGAAGGTGTTTGATGCAAAGGATGAGGATGTTGGAGATGTAGGATGATCAATTGAACTAGGTTGTGAGGGTTGAAGAGGACTGCTAGGTAGAAGAAAGGTATTTTTCTTAATCAATTCTTTGGACCACTTGGCTGGAAAGCTAGTTGTGAATGTACAACCCTCGTAGCATTTTGTTGTTGCAACTATGGAGGAATATCATCCTACATGGGTGAAGCAAGAGGCAACTGGGTTAAAGGTGGAGGTGTGTGTGTAGACTGATGTAGAGGGTTATATGGATATGGGTTTTCCCCTCAAGTAGATGGTGAATGTGTTTGTGTGGGGTGCTTCAAAGCTTGTGGCTATGGGCTATGAAATCAAGAAGCTCTAGATCCTAATGACCATTAAGAATGATCTTATCTTTGTTAATCAACTTATTGAGGACTAGTTTACTATAGAGCCCTACCAATGAGTACATCCAGAGCTATGACATCATTACCTTTAATAAGATTTGATTCTGCTATAGCTATTAGGATCAAGATACCATGGGACAATGGTTTAGGATGGAATTATGTTTTTTTAACCTTTGTCACACTCTTCCCCCACTCTCCCCTCCTCCACCCATGCTAGGGTCATGCTAGCCAACATGGCGCAAGGGGGGATAACCATAATGAAACCAAAAAAAGCCTCTAAGATTGCTCACTTAAACCACATAAACCTACCATACCCCCTCACCCATGCTAGGGCAACATTGCCTAGCATGGCTAGGGGCTATACCTATAAAGACCCAATTAATAACATAGAATAATATTTAAAAATAATAATGATAATAGTAAATTACATTAAATATCTATCAAATTTAATACCATTTTGTTTACCTTGTTTCACCTAGTTTACCATGATTTTTTTTTTGTTTTTACTCATTTTTTTCTTGCTATTAACTTTATTTTACCTTATTTACTAAAATTTACCCTACCATTACCATGTTACAACTAAATTTCACCTTGTTTTACTAAGTCTCATCTTGTGTTTGCCTTATAATGACCTTACCAATGAAATAGGCCCTACTATGGCCTACCAAGACCTTAAATTAGCAACCCCATGGCCTACTAAGGCCTAAAACTTGCAACATGGCCCACCAAGTCCTAAAACTCACAAAATGTAACCTTATTTGACTACATTCTTCCATCACTTGGCCTTGCTCAAACCTTGGTTAACTTGATTTGACATTAATTGATGACCTTTGACATCAAAATAGCATTAATTGACCTTATTTGACACCATCTTATATGGTTTTGACCATCATTTGGCCTTCATTTAATCCCATTATGCATAATTTGACATATGTCTCACCCTATTTTCTTTAACCTACCCCTTATAACCTTTATTGACCACATTTAAACCTTGTTTAACCTCTAATTTAGTACATTTTGGCTCATATAAGCATTATTTTTTTATGTATTTTTACATTATTTTTACATTATTCAACAATTTTATTGCACAAGTACCACTTGATGTGCCTATGTTGTCATGCAGGATGAAGCTAGGAGGATGAGAAAGCAAACTTGACTAGCCCTAAAGTCCAAATAAACCCCTTTCATGTTGTTTTTAGGCCAAATTGACCTTACATATCCAAACCTTAAACCTAAAACCATTTCACTATATAGCCATAACACCCTGAAGTAGCCCAATGGCCATCAACCTTAAAGCCAAAAACATCACAGAGGGCCCCTTAGTCAAAATTGCCATCTAAGCTATGATGGTGAGAAGAAAACACATAGGACCAAGTTCCTTGCCAAAACTCAAGCCTACTCATGACCTCATCGAACCTCTACAATGCAACATTAAAGCCACCACATAGCCCTAATTATGACTAATAGTTACATGTTTTCTTATAATGTTGTTTATCATTATTCATAGGTTGGAATGGATTAGCAATGTTGATAACTTTGATGGCCTACGACATGTGAGCCTGCATGCTCTCTCTCTCTCTCTCTCTCTCTCTCTCTCTCCTTGGCATAATGAATAAACTACAAAAATTTGATGCATATTGCATAGATTTCCCCATGCCATAACAATGGTGACTTGTTGTGGCCTAGTTTGCTAGTTGTCTCATGTAGCCCTATACATCATATTATAACAACATGCTTTCTTTGGTTGGTTTTCTTGTTCTCTTGGAGTTGTGCATGCAAGATGAAGCTTGGAGTCATCGCAAAGGCACAACTCATCATAGCAGAAAGTCACCATGTGACCTTAATGTATAAGATTCAGTGAGCTTATCATGTTGTGTCAAGAGTGCTTATGCCATGTCCATTCCATTACCACTCCTTGAACCCAACGTTGTAGCTTGCTTATAGCCTTTCTTGTCCTAAGTAACAATTTTGACCAATCTCTAACACTCATGCATTATGGCCTTATGACATCCCTTCATCATGCTCCACCTACAAGTCTAACAAATGTAACACGTCTCATTCAGTGGAAAAACCATATCAAATCTAACTTTGGTAAAGTAACCCAATGAAGGTTTCACCCCAAAATATTAAAAACAAAAGGGAAAGCAAATTGCCAAGATTCTAGAATGGCTAATGAAGACCAAAAGCCCAAATTGATAACTCTAAACATGCAAAGGGACGAGACTAATGGCCAAAGAAACCTTGGAGTGAGATGTTGATTCCTCAAATGCATTGCTAAGTGATCAACACCTCAAAACACAAAGTGCAAAACCTTTATCAATTGACCAACATGTCAGTGCCATATCATAGTCATATCATAGCCATGATGTCAACTATCAAATGCATTGTTAACCTTCATGACCAACTTCCTATAACCCCATTACCATTACCATTTCCTCATCATAGCCTTATCCCATCATCACAAGCACTCTTTGTCATGGTTTAACATGATTGAATCAAGTGCAGAGAGGGAACATCGATGAAGGACCTATGATGGTGTTTTGTATTCTTTATCAATGTCTATCAGGTAAATCCTCCAAATACCAACAAAGAGGGAACAATGAAACACCGCCAAAAATGCATGTTATAAGCTTTGTAGCCCTCACCCCATGAAACTTGAGGCTAAACTTCATTGTGAATGTGAAAATTGCAATCTAAGAGGTGCAATTTCACATACTTTAGCTTTTGGAGCTAAACAATGCCTCATAAGTGATCAAAGCCTCATCCCCAAAGTAAAAAAAAGTTATATAATGCCTATATTTTGGCTTGGGGGATTAAAAATACATTTTGGGATACCAAAATTGGCATTTTGATGGATTTTGTAAGGGGTATAAATTTTGCTACGTTGGAAACACCTAAGGGGGATGTAACATCACCCATGCCTAGCATGGGGGGTATAACTATTGCCCCCTAATGTTGCTACTTCTCCCCCCAACATTGTTCCAATAAGGGTCAAGAATTGCTTCAACAAGGGTCTAGCCTAGCTTCAACAAGGATCCAATGTTGCTTCAATGAGGGTCCAATGTTGCTTCAATGAGGGTCCAATGTTGCTCCAACAAGGATCTAGCATGCCTCCATCGTGGATGTCATACCCTCAGCATGTGTGCCATACCCTTGCCATAGGTGCTATACAACCCCCCCCCCCCCCCCCCCCCCAACATGGATGCCATACCCTCAATATGGATGTTGTGCTCCTAGCATGGGTGTTGTACCTTCAACATGGATGCCATGCACCTCAACATGGCTCTTGTAGGTCTAGCATTACTATTTGAAGGCCTAGCATGGGTAAAATTCCCATTTACTATTTTTAGTAAATGGAATGGTTTTGATGCTATGGGGGTATAACATTTACCATACATAGTAACCTTGCTAGATTTAAACACCCACCACACTTGTACATAGCAAAAATTTGTTAGCAATTAGGTAGAATTTGTAACCAGATTCTATGGCCTAAAACCTATAAAAACCAAGCACCAATACCATGTAAAGATCCATGAATTTTTGCAGTTCCATACTTTGTAATTTTAAGCCATTTTTTGCATTCAAGAGCTCTTACAATCTTGCATACACATAGCTTCCTCAATCCCCAGTGTGGAACCTCCATAGCCATTGTTACATCCCCTACATCACAAACATTGTAGATCTGGTGCAAAAAGTAGTAAAGGTTCAAAAGCATTAGAAGTTGTAGAACCTCTAGATCATGGAGTTGGTTGTAGTTATTTCAATGGACTCTAAACCCCCCTACTATTCCAGGCACATATTGTACATATTTCTTAAACCATTTTTTATTTCTATCAAAATAAAATTTATAATTGTATTTGTGTGTAAGATAGATTTATTTGTTCCATTTTGGTACATTTATTTTCTCAAATCTGCATTACATTTTTATTTTTTTACCCTTGTTTACATTTTCCAAGTCCCTGGATGATCATCCAGAGTATCCAAGGTACCTCAGATCTTGTTTTTCATAAAGGCCCTTAGGATCTAAAATAAAATCTATTTCACTAGAGTTCTTGATTTTCTAGCAACCAAGATTTTCAATTGTTAGAACATGGTGTTAAATGGTGACCAATCAACATTAATCAAAGGCTAAACAAGGCCTACTAAGGCCATAATGAAGACAATAAGGCAGATATAGTAAAATTGAAATGTAATAGAAGGTGAATGAGGTTAATTAATGGTCTATAAAAGTTATAAGTGTAAATTAAGGTTAAAACAAGTCGAAACACCACAAAACAAGGTCAAATCAGTCAAGGTGAAAAATGTGTGACAAAATAAGAAAAATATTAGTTAAAAAGGGTTAGATTTTGCTAGTTTTAAGACTTAGCAGGACATGGTACGAGGCTACAAAGTTGACAAATGAGTTTGGGCATCTAAGGAGGCTATTTTAATGCTATTTTAAGTTAAAAATGAGGTATTTATGGGCACCCTGTACCCGTCCCGCGATCCCACGGCCTCTGTTTTCCCTTCCAGCCGGAGACCGACGATTTCAGAGGCCGTGGGATTGCGAGACGGGTACACACCCATGCTAGAGCCATGCTAGCCAGCATGGGTGGGATAACCCCCAACATGGGTAGGGTAAACATGTTATTTTCTAAGTTGATTTTGGTTAGCTTTGGACCCTTGAGGGCCTGTATAGTCAATGCAATGTGTTGGGGGAGAAATGTTATCATTTCTGGCATTGGTTTGACTCTCTAGAAGTGACAAATGAAGCCTAGAACTACCATCCATGCTAGAGTAAAGCTTACTAGTGTGGCCCTAGAATGGATGTAAAGGAAAAATAGATTTATGGCATTCAAAGGGTTAAAATTAGTGTCTCATGGACTTCTTGAGGTAGTGTAGGGTCATAATGGTCAAAATTGATCATTTTGAAGGTTAGAATTTGCAATAAAAGTGGGTTTTGAGGTCTTACCCCCTAGAGCCATGTTGGCCAACATGGATGGGAAGGGTTTCAATGTGGATAGCCTAGCCTTGATGATTGTAGGATTAAAATATGGTCAAATTGTAGTTGAATCTAGGGTTTTGTAGTTGTATGCTTCCATAGTCAAGTTTTGAGGCCATTTAATGGGTGTTATGATGGTAAAACCTTTTTAGAGCCCCATCCACACTAAGGACATGCTAGCTAGCATGGCTCTAGTACCCCCTAGCATGGATACATTTACTTTTTAATTCTTGATTAGTTTTAGAGATAAGTTAATCAAGTTTTCAAGTTTCTATGGTTGCTAGTACTCATGGTTGAGGTTTAGGCTTGTAACTAACCATGTTTGATGGTTGTTTGAGCTTTGGTATAGTTATACCCCCCTTGGCCATGTTGGCCAGTGTTGCCCTAGCATGGGTGAGGGGGTATAATGGCCTTTTATGGTTGAAATAAGGCTAAACTACTGTTAGTTTAAGGTATTGGGGTCCTAGGCCCTACTAGACTAAGTTTTAGGCTTTTTGATGTGTTAGTGTACTGTCAAAGTTGATGTAAAAGCTTACCCACACTAGAGCCATGCTAGTCACTATGGCTTTGGTCTTCCTCAATGTGGCTACATGGGAATATTATTTTTGAGTGATCTGTGGCATCAAATCAACCATGTATTTGAGTTCCTAGGGTTGCTAGTGTTGACAACTAGTATTTGGCATCAAAATCGATAACTTTAAAGGCTTTTTCATATTTTTTGTAGTCATCCCCCCTAGGCCACACTGGCTAGCATGGCCCCAATGTGGGTGAATGGGGGATGATAACTTTTTAACATCTTTGGCTTATTTTTTGACGTTTTATGGCCTTTGAAGTCTTTGGTAGGGTCCTAGGCTCAAGGAGATATAATTTGGAACCAATCTAAAGCATTTATGAGTCTTCTATGGGTTTTTGTAGTGGCATCCATTTTAGACCCATGGTGGCTAGTGTGGGTGGAACCTGCCCCCAACATGGATATATGGTTTTTGGCCAATTTCAACTAGTTTTTACTTTATTTGTGATCGCTAGAGACTTTTGGAAGGTTTTAGGGTCATAGGGGGTGAATTTCTAGGTCATTTTAGTGCATTAATGGGATTTTATAGGTCATCCCTAGGGCACTAATGCTATACCCATGCTAGGTAGTGTGGGTGAGGGCTTCCTCAATGTGGGCATGGTGTTTGGCATGAAATTTCACTTACATTTGGTCAATTTTTGGATAACAAGGACTCTAGGGAGGTGTTAAGGTCATGATGTGTTGACTAGGATGTTAATTTTAGTGTCTCATGGTAACACCCCTCCCAACCACACTAGGGTCATGCTGGCTAGTGTGGATGGGGTGCCTCCAAGTGTGGCTCCACTGAAGTTCATGATTTCTTTTACCACTTTTTGTTGGATTTGATAAGGTTTTGAAGCTGATAAATGCTTCTACTAGGGCTTTAGGCTTTGTGAGTCTATTTTGGAGTCAAATTGATGTTTGGTTTATGCCTATGGATGTCATCCTCTCTTGAGCAACGTTGGCCAACATGGATGGCCCCTCGCTCAACATTTTTATTTGAAATGAAAGGTATTATGATGGGTTATGGCCTCTCTCGTAGCTTGGTGTTGGTTGGTGTCAACATCCGACTGGTAAATTTGGCATAAAGTCCTTGGGCTTTCTTGTGTTTGACATGGGATGCTTGAACTCACACTAGATCTACACTAACCAATATGGGTGAGGGGGTTTCAAGTTATAAAGATGTTTTTATGGGCTTTAAGAGGGTTAAACCCTAGTGTAGATGGGATTTTAGCCCTAAAAACCCCATTGCTTGGGAGATGCCTAGTGGGGCCCATCCAAATTCAAATTTTGATTTTGGTTTTCAAACTCCCATCATCACAGCATTGCAAAAGCTTTTTCCCCCTTGAACTATCAGTGCACCATGAGTTTAGTGCATGAATTAGGCAAGGGGGGTTTAGAAGTAAGGTGTCTAAGTATAGAATTGAATTTTTACTTGTTGATTTCACATACATCACTTACACAACCCATCTCATCACTAGCAATGCATTAGTTCAAAGCTTTAGTATCAATTTTGGACTAAATCCCTTCAACCCTCAACATTTCTTGGCAAGGATCAACCAAGAACAGTGTTATTACCAAGACTTTGAAGATTTTTTAAGGTTTTCTGCATTGCCAATCATCACCATGAAGAAGAGGAAGGTCGCTATAAGTAAGAACCCTACCCTAGAGGATGCTGATGATATAGCTAAGGGGCTCTCACACCTACCATGTCCTTTTCTTAGACAAGGATCAACTTCCATAACTCCCAAGTGCACCATTCTTGGCCGTTTTTTAATGTATTTTTGTAGTTTTCTTGTTAGTAACCTAGGTGTTTTTCCAAATCTAGGTTGATGTGTTTATTAAAATCAAATTTTAAAAAATTCCTGCACTATTTTTAGGTGATGTTTATGGGTTTTTGGCATTGCTTTGGTGCTAGGATTAGTTTGTGCAAAGTTATAAATTTTTGTTTTAGTTAATTTAATGAATTTTTTCTGATTTTCCACCAAAAAGAAATGCCACTTCTATAATTTTTTCTTATGAAAATCGCTAGGAATTTTTAATTTTACATTTCATAGGATCATAATATGTTATTAAATGGTTGAAATAGTGGTTAAGCCACCACTATATTCTGACTCATAGTTAATCCCCTATGAATTTTTCCGTCAGCCAGTTCACAATGGTCTTTCAATTTAGTTCACAATGGTCTTTCAATTTTCTGTTGTTTTTTCATGGCAGTTTTATAATTTTTTGTGTAAAAACAGCTAAGAATTTTGGGTTTTTAAAGTTATTAATTTTTATTTTATGGTTTAAGGTTTCAAATAGTTGTGGAATCATGGAATTTGGGTTTACAATTAATTCTAGGTGAACTTTTTCATTAGCTAGTGTAGGTGTGATTCCATGATATTTTTCTATTTTTAATGTCAATTCAAAAAATTTTCTTGCAAAAACGGCTAGGACTTTTTGCATTTTTCAGTTTTGGGTTTTTAATTCTTTGTTCAAGGGTTCAAATGGTCATAGAATCACTAAATTTGGATTTGTGGTTAATTTTTTATGATTTTTTTCTTAAACTTGTGCAAAAGAAGATTTTTGGCTTTTATGGTTTTA
Organism: Gnetum montanum; assembly: GCA_015680685.1. Lineage (NCBI taxonomy): Eukaryota > Viridiplantae > Streptophyta > Gnetopsida > Gnetales > Gnetaceae > Gnetum > Gnetum montanum. Next base: position 400,622 of record MNCI01020745.1, on the reverse strand, counting down.
CCCTTGTGAAGATGGGCAACGTTGGCACCTTCGATGATTTTTCTACCAACATCCCATGTTTTTGGGGATCTTTGAGAATGTCAAGGATGTTTTAGAATTGTTTTCATTGGTTTTAAAATTTTTTTAATATTTTTAATCATTGATTTCCCATGGTAGCTTTGCTTAGTTTTGTGTTCTTGTGTGAATTTTGGTTAAACTTTCTTTAGATTTCGTATAGTGTTTTGAATTTTTCCAAGCTTAGGATTATAGCATAGATGTTTTGATTGGTTTCTTGTCATCATGTTCAACTTTTTTTTCTTTTGCATATCACTTTTAAATTTTTAGAGAATTTTGAACTAGCATTCCTAGAGTTTTTACTATGGCTAGTTTCACCATTAACTAGGATGTTTAGCAAAATTCTTGTCAAATTCAAATTGGCGCATGTTTGTTGTTGTAGGTGTAGGCTAGTCTCCATACTTTCATGTTTCTTAAATAAAAATTTTATAGTTTTCCTGCATGTCTTTCATGAAGTTTGTTAGTAGGCTACTTGGTTATATTTGATTCTTCGTTATGGTTGTTCCTAGTTGATGAGACGCAAATTGCACAAGCCGCGATATTGCATCCCCTGCGATATCTCTTATGCGATATCGTGTCCTTCCCTGCGATATCGCGTACGCGATATCGTGGTCCGCCACCATATCTATAAATAAGAGGTGGCACTCCCCTCATTTCTCATCCTAGGCGTAAAGTAGCGAAGCTCTGGCAGATTAATCACCCCAGAGATAGAATATTTTCCATGTGCCCGTAGTAGAAGTCCCCCAAGTGAACGGTTCTTTATTCGAGCAGCTTTGTACCTGAACGCAAGTTATGTACGGCAATAAAGAAGAGCTTTGTGGATAAACCTTGTAGTGCATGGATAGGTTTAATTAATGTTATTTACTGCTTTCCTAGTAACACGGTATGAGTACGACTTGGTTACGAGCGTTGACGAACGTGTACGGCTAGCCAAGGAATCGGCTACTCATCGCGAGTAGATTCTCTCACCCTTTCGTCCTAGATCATGGGACAAGTACAACTTGATTACGAGCATCCACGGATGTGTACGGCTAGTCAAGGAATCAGCTACTTGTCACATTTAGGTTAGTTAAGTGCCTCAGTACAACTGCTTTGAGCACGTGGTTACGTGTGGTGATCCCAGTAACGATTAGCGTTTGGTAGCCACAGTTGCACAGTTCAGGGTGTGTACGGTAAGTGGGAATGGATGCTGACGCTAGGACTTAGTACTGTAGTTGGAGTTAGTTTTAGTTTCTCAACCCTTTACCTCTTAGCATAGGAGAAAACCGTAAAATACCAAAAAAATCATATACCTCAGACTTGCTTAACCATACATCGTGACACATACAAGCAAGCCTGGGAAGAATATGAACGATTAACCCCAAGTGTTCCATGGGGCGTTTAGGCATTTAGTTAGTGGAGTTCGACCAGATCATGCGTGCTATGCTCGTTTCATATGGTTGAGTGTAGGGGTACCTCGCCACTCATCATTGGCGCCATTGTTGGGGACTAAGTGTTTTTTACGCCAATTAGAACATAAGGGATATCACTCACAACGTTGTGAGATTTAACGAACCTTCAGGTTAATCAGTTAATTAAGAACATAGATAATGGTAAATAGCACACCATAAGAATGGCTTCTTCTCACAAAATCAACTCACCTAAGGATGACACAGAAGACAGTCAGCATCATATGCATAACCTAGAATATCCATGTCCTAAACAATCTAAAGTGACATATACTCATCCTGATGAGTATGTCCCGGATTTTACTTTTATTCTCCATCAAGACGAACAACTGCGGTGGAGAGATCTGCAAGGTAACATCGTGTTACCCCTGGATCGATCAGTCCCCAACATGCTTCTCCGTGCCTTAGCAAAGATGGGCATGCAAGAACTATTTGCAGAATACATTCTGAATAACTTTGACACAAGGGATTATCATCCCACAAATGCCCAATGTATTTGGGATGAAAGGCAGGAGAGCCAACATTCATTATTGAAGGGCAAGGTCCCCCATGTCCTTAGTGAAATAGGAGACGATGAACCCCTCATAATGGGTTTCTTAGAAAATGATGTTCCTCCTCCTCACACTAGTGAAGAGGTAAGGCATCAGGGCCTTCGATCAACTGTACATGCTACAGGCTCTGATCCCCGTGAGCACCAACTATTCACGGCAGGAACAACCACTCACACTAAGGATGGACACTTAGCTCATTAAAACGATCGGGGCCGAAGCAGCCAAAGAGAAGGTAAGAAACATCGCCATGGTGATGGATCCCCTTCCTCTTCTCCTTCATCTTACCATTCACACTCTCCTTCCACATCTGGGCACAGCCACCATGAACATAAAGGAGAGGATAAAAGTAAAAAGGAAGATGAAAGACCTCGACAGGAAGGTTGAGAGGAGTTAGGACAAGGGCAAGGACGTAGGGAGAGTAGGGAACCACCACGAAGACATCATCGACATCATGAAAGAGATGATCATGACAAACCCCTACTTGCAACCCGAAGCATGCTAGACATCACAGAGGCAGTTAGGATCCCCACAAGGCACTTAAAGGACAGCAGGCTCAAGCATTTGGACATAAATAATATCCCACGTTTTGAAGGGGGATACAACGCTGATCCTCAACATCATTTACAAGCATTCCACGATGCCTGTGCCTTGCAAAATATAGATAATGAGTGGCAGAAACTCAATTTGTTCCCAAGGACACTCATCAAAGAAGTAGAGAGCTAGTACCCGTCCTTAGAACCGGAAACCATCAGGAGGTGGAGTACGATGCTTGAACTGTTCAACAACAAATATCAAACGTACTC